>VDFB02200884.1:21745-96637 GCA_007258455.2 Sequoia sempervirens | reverse complement strand
AATAGAGCATATTCACCCAAGAATAGAGTATATATTCCCAAGAGTGATGAAAAATGGGATGACTATCTAGGAAGATTCTCCCAAGAACAAAGTGGATTTTCCCAAGAGTGAGTAGATCTGCCAAAGTGTAGAGAAAATTCACCCAAGAATGACTAGACATAGATAAAAAAGGATCGAATAATGCAATCACAAAGACACAAGATTTACAATGAAAAAATAAACTAAAGATTTGAATAGGTAAGCATGGGAAGACACTAAAAAGAAAATCCTAGATTAGTCAAGTAGGGGTGTTAATTTAGTGTAGACCCACTAGCCAAAAGGCTAATATCTCAATATTAGTGTAGGACACTTCTCTTTCGAGAGTTGATAGATAGGGATCCAATGGAAAAAGGCCTCACCTTTTTCCTTTGTTTTGAGGTCCCAAGACCTTTCCCAAAGAGCTCATATCTTTACTCAGGGAGATACATGGTTAATAGTTTTGAGCATGATAGTGTACTCTCCACCACACTAAGCAACAATAGAAAGGTGATCGTGTGCGTCCTCTAAATACAAGGTGATTGTATGCTAGGATGATACAAGGTGATCATGTGCATCCTCTAAATACTTGGAGGGTACATGAGACACATTCGTAAACACAATCCCATCACAAGCATAGGTTGAGAACATTAGCTAAATCATTTGGACCAATCCTCAACTCCTAGTTTGGTATCACCCAAATATTAATGCTTTTCTAAACCTAGTGTGACTAGATTGGGGTACAACTTTCATTCTCCCCCTTTATATACCCCCTGATTCATGTGGTTGAGATCACCCTTTGGGTGATAAAATCCCCAAGAAAGCCTCCTAAATGGAAGTATATGCTAGATGTTTTTGATCTCTAGGCTTGCACGAAGCATAAGGAGAGATCATACACACAAGCTAACACTCCTAGGATAAACCACAAGACTTAGACTCTTTGAAATTTTGATCCCCAAGCTCACCAAATGGTGCAAGGGGAGAGCATACACCAACGAAGAATCCCAAACAAAGACAAAGAACACAAGGTAAATTGACCCTTTATAAATTGAAGTGTGTCTAGATTAGTGATAAAAAGTTCGATTGGATGAACATGTAGAAGATATGCTAGTAGTTTATAATTTTGATCTTTGGTAAGCGATATCAAGCTTCATAAAAATATAATTAGATGCCAAAATTTATCAAAAGAAAATGAATGTTATCCCAAAGGGGGTTGGGACACTCATCTCAATGATGATGAAGAGAAATGTAAAAAAAAATCACCTAAAAACTATTTTTTATAACTTACTAAGTCGTTGATGTAGAGAGTAGAATTGCCTAAGATTAGAGTGGATCTGCCCAATCACACAATCTCCCAAGAACAAAGAATAATTTCCCAAGAGAAAAATTGTCCTTGTATAAGCATAATCGCCCATGTAGAAGTGATGAGCCCAAGATATGCTCATAATTTGGGTATCATGGTGTACTTTTAATACCCTTACTTTTGTTGTTCGTGGTTGTTTAAACTCTTTAGAAACCTTTTATTGGGGGATATCCTGTAGCAATACATTTTTTATATTCCTACAACCTATCATGATTATATGTCTATATTTATTACCCTGTTTGACTTCCCAAATGACTGGTATAACGCATATAGTTTTTGAATAATGATGTAAATTTGATATGTGATTAATAAATGAATATCGTGTAGTTTCCATGCATGTTTTATGTTGCCTGGTGCTTCGCAGGTTGTTGAAGAAAGTATGAACGAGTCAAGCGCAACTGATCTCAGCCTTGCAATAAAGTCCATTTCCTACACGACTTTGAGGAAGTTATTCTAGCGAAGACTCTTTAACATAAATTGTTGGGAAGGAATTTAAATGTCAATTAATTTGGAAAAAGAGGAATGTTGAATTCTCTCTTAATCATGTTGAGCGGATAAGTTCATTTATTTAGTTTGTTCCTCAATTCCAGGATACATTTACATCCACGTCTTTCTCTGTTAGGGTTAGTTAGTTAGTTGTTTTCCTGATTTAAATAAGTGTTCCTCCTGCGCGAGTGAGCAAGCATAACGAGATAGAAAGGATATCATGTAAGAGTTAGTATGATAATAAGAGAGATTTTTGTGTTAGTTTTCATATGAGCAGAACAATGTATACCATTCTGAGTTTATGAATAAAAGTTGATGAAGTTCTGAGTTCAATTCTAGCATAGTTAGTTGATGCTTGCTAAGAGGGCCCACTTAGTGAGTATCTGTAGTTAGTTAATTAGTCGTTCATTTTCTGTTGATCATAAGTTAGATTTCATTCTTGAAGTTTTTATGCAAACTTAATCTTATATTGTTCTTGCAGCATCGAGAATCCATCCCTGTGTCTGTTCCTACAACATAAGGCCAGTTCATAGTTTGTTTCTCAGTCGTAGCTGTTATGATTTTTGCTTTGGTTAAATTATGATTGAGTTAAGAGAACTTTGCATTACCTACCTGTAACATAGGTAGAATTCTTTCCAAGTATTTATTTTCAATAGGTTGTGACTGAAACTAGTTCTTAGTGCACATATAGTGCCGCTCCATTTCAAGTATACGTTCCCTAGTTTGACAAGTAAATGAACGACCATGAAAAGATATTAGTCGCCTGCTGGAATGTCCAATTCCTAGGATAGATTTTTCCTTGATTTTCATATCCTTTTGTGGGTGCGACCATTTTTGGCACCATTTTCGGGGATGGTGTCAAGCTAAGAACCTGTCAAAAGTCATTTTTAGCAGTAGTTTAGTCTGTTATTCAAACATTTTCAAAATCCTTCAATTCACCATTCATTCTATTGTATGCATAGAAGAAGAGACGCTCTAGGAAGATTCCTTCCTGACCTTCCATTCATTGATCATAATCCTGAACCAGCTTATAATCTATTTGAGGAAGAAGGAGACCAAGATATCAATCCATTTGCTGAAAACCTATTTGTTGAATTGCCATTTGACCCAACTGAAGAAGAACCTGAAGAAAATCCATTTGCTCTGATACTCCATTAGGAAAATATGGCACAAAATCCACCTAATCAACCTCCTGTTTTTGAGTTTCCCATTGTTGCTCAGTAGGATAATAATAACCTTAAAAATATTCCTTCTTCATTACTCCCCAAGTTCTATGGACTAGTTACAGAGGACCCATACACTTTCTTGTTCGAGTTTGACATCCTCTGTCACAACTATGATTACACTTCAAATGCTCACAAGCTGAAGTTGTTTCCTTCTACTTTGAAGGAAGGAGCTCTTAGATGGTTCATGAGTCTGGGAAGGGATGTTGTTGATAGTTGGGCAGTCTTGCAAACAAAATTTCTTGAGAAATACAAGGAATATTGTAAGAGTGGTAGTAAGGGAGATAATATATTTTGAATTCAACAAAAGGAGGATGAAAGCCTAAAAGACTATATCTCAAGATTCTTGTTTTCACTGAAAAAGAATTCAGACCATACTCTCAATGAAGAATCCCAGAAACTACTTTTTCTAAGGGGAATCAGTGATACCTGTATAGATGCCCTGGACCTGATGGGAGGAGGTGATATAACCCAACTGCCTTGGGATGATATCAAGAAAATATGTCTTAACTACTCTTAAGCAATTGTTAAGAAGGGTAGAGGTCATCAAGCCACGGTGGGAAAGCCTTCTATTAATGGAGTTTCACAGATGGAGATCACAAATTTGCTATCTGATTTCAAGTAGGATATCATAAACAATATGGCTACACAGTTGGATACTATGCAAGCTTGGAAGAAACATTAGGAAGCTGAAGCAATCTTGGCAGAGTTTTGTCCACATTGTAGACAGAAGAAAAGAGACTGTAGATGTAAGATGGTGGCTAACCTAGAGGCTAAGCAGTTACCTACTAACTTTAAGATGGTAGAAAGTAATGATGACCAAGTATTCTTCGTCGCACAGAGGTGACCATGGGCTCAAAGACAAGGTATGCCTCAAGACCCTTTGACTTTTGGTAATCCTTATTCTAATTATAATAACCAGTGGCAACCTACATATGGCCCATCACCCCCTTGGAATACCCCTCAATCACATTGGCCTAACTATCTGAGTCCTCAATGGCAATCTCCTCAAGGAGGTTGGCAGCAGCCACAAGGACAATGGACTCCACCCCAAGGTAACTGGCAGTAGAACCCTCAATGGAGAAGTCCATAGCAATGGCAGAACCAAACCCCTACCTTCCTGCAGCCTCAGCAGCCAAAACCACAGGCCCTCATGCCACCTCTTGCAGCACCTGCAGTAAATACTGGCCCTCCAAAACAAACGCCTATGCCTGCTCAACCATTGCCAAATCCTAATAATAATAAGTAGTAGCAACAATAGCCTATGTATTCTGTAGAAGTTAATCAGTATCCAGCTTATGCCCTGAATATACATGATATCCATCTCCGATCTAGAACCACACTTCCTGCTCCACAACCACCTATAATTACAGAGATTCCAGACTCTGCTTCTGAACAACTAACTGATACTACAAAACATATACCTATATCAAATACTATCTCTAAGGAACCTGCCCTGCAGCATCTGGCCAAACCGCCTTTTCCTCAGAGATTGCAAATTACTACATCAAATTCTGTGGAAGATCCTACCTTTGATATTTTGGATCAGTTGAAGAATGTACACATTCAAATTTCCCTTTTCCAAGCCATTAAAGATATCCCAATTTATGGAAAAGTCATTAAGGAAGCCTGTTTAAAGAAACGAGGAAGAAAAAAAAAGGATCCCCAAACTATCCATGTTCTAGGACAGTTGGCAGATATTATGTTAGGGAAGGTAGTCATTCCAAAATATACCAACCCTGGGAATCCTGTGGTACAAATAAATATTAATGGCCAGATAGTAAAGAATGTTTTGATTGACCTTGGTGTAGCCATCAATGTAATAACCAAGAATACAATGGAGTATTTGAATATCTTAAACATTCGGTCTACACCTACCATCATGCAGCTTGCTGATAGCTCCACAGTAAAGCCTGATGGAATGGTAGAAGATGTTATTGTCATCTTTGAGTCTTGGGAATACCCAGCAGACTTCACCATATTGTCCACTAAGGCAACTTTGGGAGGATATCATATTATCCTAGGTAGACCATGGTTAGCCACTGTTGATGCTTTTATAGGATGCTACTCAGGAGACATGACAATTTTTGATAGTTAGTTGAAAAAAAAATTGGCTTTATACCCACCTGCTCAGCCTCAGCCAGACTTGTCTCAACTAATTTGGGCAGATTTAGGAGAGGAAACTGAAGAAGTCAATTCATCGGCTCAACTAATGATGCTGCAAACTAATCCGTTCTCACAACTTCAGAGTGAGGATGACCTGCTTTTACATATTTTGCAGTCCAACCCTAGTCCAAGTAGCCCATCTGCTGTAGATAGCTGTGTTCAATAGTGTTTCCTGCAGCAACTGAATTTTGAGGACCTGACACCTGAATCTCCTGCAGTTTATCATAATTTGCTTCCATATGAAATACAGACACCACCTTTATCAGCAGCCTCCATGAATGATCTTATTAGGCAAGTAGAAGTGTCTCCAGGCCGTTGTCTGAATATAAATAATAAGCTGCCTCAATCTCAATAAGCTTCCCTAGTCATAATGTTGCAAGAACAACATAGAGCTTTTGCATGGGACTATGGGGATATGAAGGGAATAGATCCTCAACTTTGTACTCATAGAATCTATATTAAGGAGGATTATTCACCTGTCAGGTAGCCTCAAAGAAGGATAAATCTAGCACTTAGGGAAATAGTTAAAACATAGCTTCAAAAATTGCTTGATGCTGGTTTTATATACCCCATTTTAGACAGTCAATGGATGTCTCCATTGGTGATTTTCCCTAAAAAAGGTGGAAAATGGAGAGTTTGTGTAGACTACATGGAGCTGAACACATCAACTAAAAAGGATCACTTTCCACTTCCATTTGTTGACCAAGTACTAGACTCATTGTCTGGGAAAAAATATTTCTCCTTTTTGGATGGCTATAGTGGCTATAATCAAATAAGAATCACCCCTGAAGATCAAGATAAAACAACTTTTACCAGTCCTTGGGGTACTTTTTCCTACTCTGTCTTACCTTTTGGACTGTGTAATGCACCTGCAACATTTCAAAGGGCAGTCATCAGTATTTTTGCTGATATTTCTCATGATTCTATGAAAATCTACATGGATGACTTCACTACCTATGGAGTTACTTATGAAGAAGAATTATCCAATTTGGAAAAAGTGTTGAAAAGATGTTAGGAGTAGAATTTGTCTTTGAATAGTGAGAAATGTTTCATGATGATGCAAGAAGGAATTGTTTTAGGCCATCATATCTCTCAAGCATGAATTCAAATCGATCCTACAAAAATAGAAGTTATTCTAACTTTTCCAACACCTACAAAACAAAAGGATGTTAGAAGCTTCCTAGGCCATGCTGGATATTACAGAAGATTTATTAAAGATTTCAGCAAGATAGGCAACCCATTATATGTTTTGTTGACTAAGGATTCTGAATTTAGTTGGACTGAAGCATGTGACAAATCTTTCCTGCAGCTTAAGAACTTGCTTACTCAGGCACCTGTTCTTCGAGGACCAAAGTGGAGTTTGTCTTTTCATATACACACAGATAATTCTGATTATGCTATTGGGGCAGTTTTAGGACAGAAAGAGAATTCAATTGAACATGCCATATATTTTATTAGCAAAAACTTCCAAGGTCCTGAATTAAATTATACTGTCACAGAAAAAGAATTGTTAGCAGTTGTGTATGTTTTAAACAAGTTCTGACATTGTGTCACTGGTTACCAAGTATTTGTTCATACAGACCATGCAGCAATAAGGTACCTCATGAATAAATCTGTCATATATGGCAAATTAGCAAGATGGCTCCTATTGTTGCAGGAATTTGATATCACAATCATTGATAAACTAGGACGGGCTAATGTAGTGGTTGATTTCTTATCAAGGATTCAAACGACTACACCTGGAAAACTAGAGGTAATTTATGATAGATTTCCTGATGAACATCTATTTTTCATTGTTGCTCACACCCCATTGTATGCAGATATTGCAAATTACTTGGTAGTCAACTAGATTCCAGCCCATTTTTCCTCAAAGGAAAAATAATTGTTGGTGGAGAAAAGTTTTAACTTTTCATGGATTGCAAATTGTTTATTCTATACAGGACCTAACCAATTCATGCGAAGATGTGTAAGGGAAGATGAAACCTATGACATCCTGCATGCTTGTCATGATGAGCCATGTGGTGTACATTTTGCAGCCAAAAGAACATCTATGAAGGTGCTTGCTACTAGATACTATTGGCCTACACTACACAGAAATGTTGCAGCCTATACTAGAAAATGTGACAGATGTCAACGCATGGGAAGACCAACAAGGTCTGATGAAATGCCCCTGTATCCTCAAGTGGTAGTCAGTCCCTTTGATGAGTGGGGCATGGATTTTGTTGGACCCATTAATCCTCCATCCAAAGGGAAATCATATATTTTAGTTTGTACTAATTATGTAACCAAATGGGTTGAAGTGAAAGCAATGACTCATGCCCGTGACAACAAGGTTGCTGAATTCCTATATGAGCAGATCTTTACTCGATTTGGAGTCCCAAGGGAACTTGTCACAAATCAAGGAGCTCAAATTACATCCAATTTAATCAATGCACTAATGAATGATTACAAGATCTGACACAATGAGTCTAGCCCCTATCACCCTCAAGCCAATGGTCAGGAAGAAGTTACAAACAAAGAAATTGAGGTGATACTTACAAAGACAATTCAGCTACACAAGAAAGATTGGAGCAATCGACTTCCTGAAGCTGTGTGGGCCTATAGGACAATGTGGAAGACAACTACAGGGTTTACTCCTTTTGAATTACTCTATGGAAAGACTACCATGTTGCCAATAGAATTCGAGCACAAGACCTTGAGGACTACTTTAGAGCTTAATATTGACATTTTCGAAGCCCAAAAGGAATGCCTCCTGCAGCTGAATGCACTAGACGAAATCAGAAAAGCAACCTTGCAACATACTGAAATCATATAGCAGCAAAGGAAAAAGTGGCATGACCGACATATCAAAACTAAGCAATTCTCTGCCAGTGATTGGGTGCTGCTCTATGACTCGAGGTATAAATAAAATCAAGGTAAACTCACCACCCGATGGCTTGGCCCATATGAAATTGAGAATGTATTTGATAATGGTTTAGTTCAATTAGTCACAATTGATCCTGTTTGATTTAAGCTACTGGTTAATGGACACCGTCTTTAGTTGTATCATAAGCCAGTCTCAAAAGAAGAATTTATGCAGCAGTTTGTTCAGGATCTTGCCACTAATCTTCCTGCAGCAAAAGGCTTTAGCCTTTCTCCTGCAGCTTCACCATAATGTTGCAATGCATGCTCATAATAAAGGTTTCCTTTTTAAGGAAACCCCTTTTTCTTCGTTCCCACTCATTGCCACATCTTGCTTCCTTATCTTCCATCCCATCCATCCATTCCATCCATACACCTCATCCATCCACGTCACCCATCCACCTCATTCATCCATACCACCCTTAATTATGATTTCATTCCCAACTGTCATTTCATGCTGAAGCCATCATCTTTCTCAGCACGTACGCGCATTTATTGAAAGGTACGCAATATCTTTTGTTGTTGCATTATTGATTTATTTAATTTTATTCATTTACTACTATGTCTATATCAGTCATTATTGCCCGATCTCTGCCTATTCTTTCGTACATGTGTGGACACATGTCATATTTTAAGTAGGGGGTGGGATAATCCATTTCACTTACGTTGCTATCACAACTGTTCAGATATTTTTCTTTATTATTTTCTTGTACTTTCCAAATATGACTGCATGTTTCATCCTAAATCACAATTAAACTACTTGTTTAAGTAGTTGTAACAATGAATACATGCCAATATCTTTTGGGTTCATTCTTGGAAAAGAAGAGAAAGTGACGGCAGGGCAGAAAAAGCAGAGCAGAAAAGTAAAAAGTTTTCTTTGGATTTTCAGAAAAGAGTTTAAGTTTCAGCTGAGACAACTGTGAATATGGGTGGTCAACTGGTAAAACATGAGCCTGTAGCTCATGAGATATTGACATAGAATCCTCAAGCAGTTCAAGCATTCAGCCTCTGTGGTTGGTTGAACTACTTTTTGAGGTTAGATACTTTCAATGAGGAAGCCACAAGCGAACTTTTAAGAACCCTTTCTGAAGGAGAGGCTACAGTATGGGGTTTAATAGTAGTTGTAACTAAAGAACGAATTACAGAGGTAACCGGGATTCCAGCTATATGAGAGAATTTTTCATCAGATATTATTTTTTCTAGGGCAAAATTTACAGTACCAACTGATGGACCCCTGGAGGTCTCTAAGCAAGGATGCAAGCGAGTGTCATTGCCTCCATCATATCCAAAATATGTTGCTTTTATAATTAGGTACTTAACATGTGAAGGCCATTTTTCTTACCTACATTCCTACCATTTTAAATTGCTGAGTTACATGAGGCATGGGTTAGCTATTAATGTCCCAAACTTTTTGTTAAAATTTCTGGAACAATGTGCCCATGAAACCCAGAAGGGGAAGGATAACTCTATTTCCCACCATGTCCTTATACAACTATTGATTGAACACTTTTTGAGGGATGTGTCACCTCTTTCCTGGCAAGAATTTGTTGCCAAAAAGAGCCTGCAGCTTCTAGAACCCCCTAGGGCACTTGCTCCACAGCCTAAGAAAAAGAAAGAGAAAATAGCATCTACCAGTAGGAAAGCAGGGCAAGGGTCATCTACTCCTACAACACCTAGTCCTATAGCCTTCACACTAGAGTCCTCTGCTTGGGTGCAAACTAGGTCTGGTAGTAGGAGAGAAAAAGGAAAAACAAAGGCAAGAGAGTCATCTGGGGCCGAACAAACCCCAGAATCTGACCCTCATCCTCAGAAAAGGAAACACTCTACTCCTGTAGCATCTTCTCCTGTAGTAATTTCTCCTACAACAATGCTTGTTGCCACCACAAGTTCACCATCATCTTTCGATAAGGCAGAGCCTTCTAGGCAATTCAGAAAGAGGAAAGCTATGAGAGCACCTCCGGCAGCTGCAACATTGCCAAGAAGAGTTTCAACAAGAAAACAATGTAAAGTCTCCCTTGCTTCACCTCAACCTGAAGTTATCAAAATTTCAGAGGAATCTGTAGGTTCTGAACATAATGTCTCTCAGGATGTATCTAAGAATACTGCACAAATTCCATTTGTTATTCCTAAAGAAGAAAAATTTGATACAAGGGAAGTTGAGCATAATGAAAGGGGGGTACCAAGTCTCGATGACTTGGTTGTTGCAGCTATGTAGATTTCGGAGGAAGCACAGTCTTCTCCACTACAACAACAGGAATTCATCCTGCAGCAAGAAGAACAGCCTGAACAATTGGAAGTGGCCAATGAAGCTTCATTACCCCCTGAAACTTGTCAAGCCATGGTTGTCTACAAAAAGATATTTTTGATTGAATTCTTGGAATATCTTAGAAACACATGGAGACCGGTCACATTGTAGACCTTGAGTTTCCGCCACCTAGCTAAGACTGAAATGCAACAAAGTCTTTGGGAGGAAGAAAAGAAAAAACTGAAAAGAAACATTGAAAGGCAGAAATAAGAAATTCAGGAGTTAAAGGAGAAAATGAATGAAATGATGACAATAACTGGTAAGATTATGGAGTGTAGACCACCACCTAGAGTTTATGCTCTGTGTCTCAAGGAACAATTTTTGTGGTTCCAGTTAATGAGAATTTTCAGGAATCTAGATCATGTTATTCACACTACTAAAGAATTCTATGATGCATACCAAGCGGCTCCTAATTGGCTAAGGAATTCTTTGTGTGAATTTTATTTACATGGCTTTATAATTCCCTCTGAAACAGAGTGGAATCCACTTCTATACATTGGCAACATTCATTTAAGATCACTCATGTCTTGGGTGGCAAATGAAGCTAATTATGGCAGGCAATTGGAAGCATATGAAGAAGCCGAAAGGGATGAGCCTATTCCATTGTGCCCTGAGAGTTCAAACCCCTATACAATGTTGAAAACCTGGCTTACTGTGGCATATGGCCATAATAATAATACAGTCAGGATGAAAATATTTGATCTCAGAAAACAGGTGTATGATGAGTTTCAAGAAAAGACACTCATTTTGGAAGCTATCATACTCAAGAATTGAGAAGAAATGGGAGAGATTGAATGTTGGGTTAAGAAGGTCTGAGCCTCACAGTCCCCTAAATTTTACGGCAGCTCTTAGAAGATCAAACAGATACATACAGTTGGGCCTTCAAGAGAGGTTTGAATTGTGGTTGCCCTTGACATTTAGACCCCCTGTGCTGATGTGGCCTCTTTATCCCTACCGAGCTACAAATATTAATGAAGATATAGAAGCTCGTAGGTATGAAAGGTGGCAGAGTTTCAAAGGATTTCATTATAAATTCGGAACTTCATTTCAGGGTCATGCCTCAACCACTGATTTCAGAGAGACCACCAGAAAGTTTAATGCTGGAGGACCAGCATTAGGTTAAGTAGGGGACAAATGATGAGCCCAAAATATGCTCATAATTTGGGTATCATGGTGTACTTTTAATACCCTTACTTTTTTTGTTCATGGTTGTTTAAACTCTTTAGAAACCTTTTATTGGGGGATATCCTGTAGCAATACATTTTTTTATATTCCTCAGCCTATCATGATGATATGTCTATATTTATTACCCTATTTGACTTCCCAAATGACTGGTATAACGCATGTAGTTTTTGAATAATGAAGTAAATTTGATATGTGATTAATAAATGAATATCGTGTAAGTTGCAATTCATCTTTTCTATTGCCTGGTGTTTCGCAGGTTGTTGAAGAAAGTATGAACGAGTCAAGCAAGCTGATCTCGGCCTTGCAGTAAAGTCCATTTCTTGCACGACTTCGAAGAAGTTATTCTGGCGATGACTCTTTAACCAAATTGTTGGGAAGGAATTTAAATATCAATTAATTTGGAAAGAGTGGAATGTTGAATTCTCTCTGAATCGTGTTGAGCGGATAAGTTCATTTATTTAGTTGTTCCTCGATTCAGGATACATTTACATCCACATCTTTCTCTGTTAGGGTTAGTTAGTTAGTTGTTTTCTTGATTTAAATAAGTGTTCCTCCTGCGCAAGTGAGCAAGCATAACGAGATAGAAAGGATATCATGTAAGAGTTAGTATGATAATAAGAGATAGAGTTTTGTGTTAGTTTTCATATGAGCAGAACAATGTATACCATTCTAAGTTTATGAATAAAAGTTGATGAAGTTTTGAGTTCAATACTAGAATAGTTAGTTGATGCTTGCTAAGGGGGCCCACTTAGTAAGTATCTATAGTTAGTTAGTTAGTCATTCATTTTCTGTTGATCATAAGTTAGATTTCATTCTTGAAATTTTTGTGCAAACTCAGTCTTATATTGTTCTTGCAGCATCGGGAATCCATCCCTGTGTCTGTTCCTACAGCATAAGGCCAGTTCATAGTTTGTTTCTCAGTTGTAGCTATTATGATTTCTTCTTTGGTTAAATTATGGTTGAGTTAAGAGAACTTTGCATTACCTACCTGTAACGTAGGTAGAATTTTTTTCAAGTATTTATTTTCAATAGGTTGTGACTAAAACTGGTTCTTAGTGCACATACAGTGCTACTCCATTTCAAGTATACGTTCCTTGGTTTGACAAGTAAATGAACGACCATGAAAAGATATTAATCGCCTGCTGGAATGTCCAATTCCCAGGATAGGTTTTGTCATGATTTTCATATCCTTTTGTGGGTGCGACCAAGAAGCAAAATTTCCTAAGAGCGAAATTTCCCTTGTAGAAGCAGAACCACCCTTGTAGAGGGGGAATCACCCTTGTAGAGGTAGAATTACCCTTATAGAAATATAATTGTTCCTATAGAAGAAAAATTACCCCTATAAAAGCATAATCACTCCTATAAAGGTGAAATCTCCCATGTAGAAGCAAAATCACCCCTATAGAGTAAAAATCATGTAAGAGTAGAATCACCTCTATAGAAGTAGAATCGCCCTTGTAGAGGTGAAATCATCCTTATAGAGGTGGAATTTCCCTTATAAGGCACAACCGCCCATTTATAAGGAAAAATCACTTGTTCCTTTTGAGCCTACTAGTTAGTGAGGCCGAGGTGTATCTGCCCAAGTAGAAATAGATTCGCTCATTTACATGGTGTATTCACCCAAGCATGGATGTATTCACCTCTACAAGAACCTAGAATTGTAGAATAGCTAAAAAAGTAGAAATTTTGTTAGATGACCTATGGGGTGGGTCCCACCAGATGTGCCAAAAAATGTGTGCATGAAAACATGTTCAATGTGAATATAAATTGCAATAAAAATCAATCAAACACTCAAGATGAGGCTAATCAAGATCAAACCAACATAACGAGCCTCCCATTGAGTAGATTTTCCAATGATAGTCGATTGGATGTCTGCTCACAAGAAATTTTAGAAATATAATGATGCTCCAAGTGAGAATAAGTGATATTTATGATAAATGGTTGTTAGAGTAAATTGCATTTACACTTAAGTTTTACTTAGGTAGACTATAATTTAGTTGCATTTAATTTATTAAACCAAGAAATTAGTTTTCTTTCTCATATTCCTGTATTGGGTGGTTGCTTACCCATTTGGATTTTTTCATGGCTTTGTAAGCCTATATTATAATGTATTTTATATCTTATCTTTTAATAAAGCTTATCATATATTTGGTGATTATTATTTTCTCAATTATGAGGGTTGAGTTTTTAAGTTGTTCCTAGGTGATTTGGAGCTTTGCTCCAACATGGTATCAAAGTAGATCTCCTGCCCTTCCTTCTGCTAAGGATTTTTTTCCTGTTGGTGAGCTTGAAAGTTAAGGTCACTAGTGTTTTGGCAAACCTTTGTGTGGTTAGCCTAGACCTTTATTCATATTTTTGCAGTGCATATTTTGTGTGGTTAAATCTGGCCTTTTTTTAAGGGGCATAGAAGGTTTATAACACATTTTCCTTTGTAGATCTATCATTCATTGTTGGTTTGTATTTGGCAAACTGATTTGATTCTCTATGTATGTCTTAGGCCAATTTCTAGTTCTTTTCTAGCAACGATCTCTGGAGGCAACGATTTGGCAATCAATTTCCTGTTGTTGGCATTTTTTTTGCTAAAGAGGGTCGATTCATGTTTTTTTGGAGGATGCAATCTGAAGGTGGCAAAACATTGTTGGGCGGCTAGCGTCTGAAAGGCATGAATTTTTTTTCTATTGCAAGTCTTTTTTTGGTGGTTACAGAAGTTGTCAAGTTCAGCGTGACTTTGTTGAATCTGTTTTGTTGTGAAAAAGGCTACATTTTCATTTGTTTAGAAGGTGTGATTTTTGTAGCTATCTCATTCCTATTGAATGTTGGTTGTGTCCTTGTTTGGATATTTTTTGGTCATTGAAGACCCACGATCACAATTTGAAGGAGATGAATTCATCACTTTTCCTCGATTTTCCTTGTAGAACCTCCAACATGGGAGTCTATGAAGAGGAATTTTTCTCTAAAGGTCAATTTCTCTTGTTGTTGAGATCAATTTTCTTCTCTAGAGGCACATTTCTATTAGAGGGATGCATTTGATTGGAGGCATTTCATGTCGCTACAATTTCTTTTGGCTGAAGACATTTATTTCATTTGTTGTGTGGTTTATTGCTTGTGATTGGTCAACGATTCTTTGTTTTGGGTTGATGCATTACACTTTATAAATCTTCATTACCTACATTTGCGGTGCTAGGGTTTTGGGCATTGCTATTTGTTGTTGGTAAGTTGGTTTTATCTCACATTCTTAATGCATTGGTCATTTTAAACCTTTATATTATGTCACCCACCCTCTTGTTGATGTGAGCATCTATGGCCTCACACTCGTGCGGTGCCTTGTGAGGGCTTGGATTAGTTCTTGTGGATCTGTGGTGTGAGCTTAGTGACTAGAGGAATTGTGGTGAGTGTAACTACCACAACATCATCTAATTGACCCTAGAGGCTTTATTTCTTCCTCCTATCTGTGTGTGGAGATTGTTTATGCTGTGTCCACCTTGTTATCTTATTGTTCTTCAGATTTGTTTAGAGGATATTATTTATCATCTTTGGGTTTTGTTCCTTATATGTTTGCGCATTTTTTGAGTTTTTCATCTTCTGGGTGAGTCCCTAATTGGTTGGTGACATCATCATACTTGGTGAAGGAGATGCATGGACAGTTTTCAGAGACTCTTTTTTTTCTCTCTCTTTTAGAGAGGGGTTTTTTCCCATAGATTTTTTCTCCTTTTCTTCACTTGTGAGAGTTTTTTATGCATTGTAAATGGGTACCTAACATGGTTGTGTAGCTGAGACCGATATTGCATTCATTCTCCCTAAGTTGCACTTAAGGGGGGGTGTTAGAGTAAATTGCATTTACACTTAAGTTTTACTTAGGTACACTATAGTTTAGTTGCATTTAATTTATTAAACTGGGAAATTAGTTTTTTTTCTTGTATTCCTATATTGGGTGGTTACTCACCTGTTTGGATTGTTTCATGGCTTTATAATCATGTATTATAATGTATTTTATATCTTAGATTTTAATAAATCTTATCACATATTTGGTGATTTTTATTTTCTTGGTTGTGAGGGTTGAGTTGTAGGTTGTTCCTGGGTGATTTGGAGCTTTACTCCAACAATGGTTAAGGATTGGATAAATAGGAAAGGAGGAAAATGGATGAAGGGTTGAGATTGTTTGATGGATATCAAGGGTTGAGAATGATTGGGATCTCTCAAACCACAAGATTGTTCCAAGTGGAACAATGAGAGGGATTGAGAGGTAGATTGTACCTTGGATGGGACAAGGCCCATGTGACTTGGTACCAATACCATGTCACAAGTACAAAGGGTCATACACTTGATGTGATGGGGAGGGTTGACCCACTTAATTAGATTAAGTGTGTGCAACCACTTAAGGGGAGATTAGGTGAGTAGTTAGGATTAGGATTAGAGGGAAAGTGGGGGAGTTAGAGAATGTGACATGTGAGAACGATTTATTTATTTGAATTATGGGATAGAAGGGTTAAGGTGGGATAGATGTAGATAAATAATTAAATTAAATCATAATTTATCTTAGGCTAAGACTTTGGAAAATAGAGGAAAATAGAGAATTAAGGGGAATAGACAAAATAAGGATAAATTGACCAAATGTGGCCAATTTTAGATGTCTACATATACATATACCAAACAAAATATATACATAGATATATAGATATATTACAAAAATAGTAATCTATTTGAACATTTAATGTGTTTTTCATTTCAATTATATGCATATGTTGGTATAGTCATATGATTGAAATATACAAACACATATGATTGAAATATACAAACACATATGATTTAAATCTACAAACATATATGATTGAAATGGAGAACACATTAAAATAAACAAATTACTATTTTTGTAATATATCTATATATATATATTTATACATGACTTCAAAAAGTGAACAAGACACAATTTTCCTAACTAGTCTTACTAGATATACCAACATATATATATATGACTGAAATAAAGAATAGATGAAAACAAAGAGATGACTATCTATCTATCTATCTATATGTATGTATTTATGTATGTATCTACATTAGTCATATATATAGTTATATCTATATCTATATCTATCTATTTATATATGAATTAAAAAATGAAATAAGCTTGAATTTTGCTAACTACCAAACAAAATATACAAACATATATGTATATTATTGAGATGAAGAAGAGATTAAAAAAAATAGGACTAAATATATCTATACATCTATGTATATTTTTTGTTTTGTCTATCTTTTTACATTTAGAGCAAGCCAAGAGCAACATTTCAATTATTTCTTGCAGCAATTCAAGATCCAAGCGTCATGTCAAATCCCATGTGAATTTATGTATGTTCATGTTATCATTATTTATGAAGGCTAACCCTTGTTGTAGGTCTCCAAGAATCAAGCATTCAAGAAAAAAAGATCCAAGACCTTAAGGTGATGTGCATGACTTCAATCCTTCAAGGAAACCATTGAAGGTTGGTGAGTTGTAACAATTTTTTGATTCGTCATTCCTTCCTATCAATTATCATTTCATCATGGACTTTTCCTTTCCCTCTCTTTGAGTGTGAAATTTTTATATTTGAGAGGATTGAAGAAAGTTTGAATCTTGATCATTTATCTATTATTGTATTCAAAACCATGCACCTTGTCAATTCATGAAAACTCTCCTATAGAATTATTCGACAGTGATATGAAAAATTTGTAGGTGGGAATCCAAATCTCAGATCTAACATCAAAGGACTGAAAAAATAGATCCAAGACAACCCTATAAGGATTCATATGCCCTTGGGAATCACTTTCCTCCTATTCTAACTGATACCAAATTTTTAGGACAAGTACACAACACTCTTCCCTTCTTAGAGCTGCTTGCAAATATATGTTATAGTCCATCAATCATTAGAATCTTGCAGTTTCCATATTAGGACACATAGTTTGATTAGGTTAATCAAGGAAAATCAATTCCAATCCATTCCAAGACTTAATAAGATGTAGATCTAGGCCCGATTGGCTCACCTTGATGGTTGAAAGTCAATCTAATCACCTTGTTGATTTGCACCTTAATGTACCCAAAGGAAGAAATTCATCCTAGGTTTTATGTACTAAACTTAGGGTTCCCTTTTTTATATGTTATAGTTCATTATGGGTTTTTAGTTTTATCCTTCTCTAGTCATCTTAAAAAGGGAAAACTATAAATAATTGAGAGATGGCATTATAAAACATCTATGTTGGCTTCATTTGTGGCCACATTTGTATGGTCTTGTTCCCCACAAAAGTATTGATCTAGTAATAAATTTTCTTATAATTACAAAAGGGATAGTATCTTTGGAGTTATTTCTATACATATTAATGATGACATTTTTAATTCTCTTGTTAATTTTGAGTGTTCTCATACTCTTTGGACTAAAATTTGGGAGATATATGGAAATATTCTAGATGGCTATATTTTAGAATGTCTTGTACCTCTTCATATTTTAGACATGGTACCTTATAACTATGATACTATTTAGGAGTTTTATTATTTTGAGTACTTTGAATATTTAGAAGATGAGGAAAAATTTTCTTTATTTTTTCCTTCTTCATTAGAGACAATTGTTGATGCTTCACCTTCATTGATTCCTTTTGCATAATATTTATTGAGGCTCTAACAATACATGTTTAGCAGAACTACCTATCTTTTGTTTATTCATTAGAGTATAGAGTTGCTTCTTTGAAAGATTATAGTGATTATTTACAATAGGAGAATAATTATCTTTCAGATATATCTTTGTGGGATGATGTCTTGATAATTATTCTAGATTTTTTTGTGAAGCATCACATTTTAGATTTGGAGGAATTTTTTTAGGGTTTATCTCTCCTCTTTAATGATAATCATTGCACTATTGTTGTCAAACCACCCTAGTCTTTGGATCTTGTTCATCATCAATTTATACATACTCCTAGTTTGTCACCTTATTCAATTCTTTGATTGGACATGTACCTGATTTGATTATTGCATCATCATCTACCATAGATAAGGAAACATATGAGAAAAATTTAGATACATTTTCATAAATCTTCATGCTTATTACTATCAATTCCTATCTACAATGGGAAGAATTCTTGCATCTATACTTGGTTTTGTTTCTTTCGTAAGTGTGACATGTTCTTCAACATTAGATCATGTTTTATTTAGGAACTTACCCTTTTTTTAGGATATTATACATCGTGGGGAGGGTACATAGTCTCTCTTTCCCTATTATAGGGGGTTATTGATTGTATCTTTGTAATGGATGCAGTCCTTGGGGGGTGTTGATGAGTCCTCTATTCATCACTTTCATTAATTGTACATGATTATTTTTATGCATTCTCTCTTTTGAAGACAAGTTTTCTCCCACTGCAGTTTTCCCTTTTTCTCCATTTGTGAGACATCATTTATGAATGGGTACCTAACATGGCCTTGTAGTCAAAACCCATTCTTGCATCTCTGCATCATTTACATTGGTTAGTTCCTCCCTAAGTTACTTTTAAGGGGGATGTTGGTGTGAATATGGTGTTTTCCCTAACTATTCCACTAGTAGGTTCTATTCACATTTTAATTTTACTCAGGTCCTAGGAATATTTCTAGAAGTCTAAGTTGTCATTTAGATCTTATCTTATGTAATTTAATTCTTGAGTCCTAGGTCATTTAATATTTATTAAGTTAGTTGTCCCATGTTATAAGATTAAGACACATGTCATCATTTTATCTAATCCTATATCTCACCTTGTTCATTTAAGCAAGGCTCTTGTATATTTGTATCATAATATATCAAACAAATTATTATATTGCCATACTCTCTTGTAGAAGGTTACCTTTTTTTTTGCAGTGACTCTAGGGTGTGAGCTAATTTTTAGCACCTACAAAATATGCCTTTGTGGTTATATTTTATATTTGGTGATTCATTGATTGAGCCCATGTGAAGTCATTGATGTATTCACTTTTATAAAAATATGATCTCAAAAGAGGGCATTAGGAACACACCATGGCTTTGGTTTTCCATTATTTTAGTGAAACCATTTATGTATTTTACTTCTTTCCTTTCCCATATATTGGAGGTATCAAATAATGTTTTTATATAATTGTTTAAAGGTACACAAGTGATGATCGAATTTTGTTAGAGTGTAAAGTGTTTGTGTTGATATTGTATCATGTACATTGAAGATTAATAAATAGTTGTCTTCTTTCTCTAGTGGATATTTTTCTAAAACTTTTGATCCACATAAATATTATGCCACTATAGTTTGTTTATTTTTATCTTATTGTTGTTTTTTGCTTCTTCACATAATATTTATAGTAATACATGATTAATTAATTAATTTTAGATTTACATACAATTTGAAGAATATTTTATTGTGGTAATTTTTAATATGTTTCTCAACTAAAAAACATCTTCATGTACATCATAGTTTGAAGAAATTTTGTGCTCTAGTGGAAAGACATCAATTGAAGAGATGAGTTAATCATGTTTTGTGTTCTTCTCTTTAAGATTAACACAATTTTATATTCTCTTTAGTGATGATTTTTGTTATCTAAAAGAGTTTAAAGATAATTATATTCAAGCTCTTAAAAAAACATACTTATAAAGATAAAATATTATATTTTAGAAATTGTTTTCTTTTAAAAAAATGAATTTAAATAATGTTTTATATTTTATTGTTGTCAAAGTAAGACTTCCATTTATTTTATTGTTAGACTAAAAGGAAAGTTCTTTTTATAGTTAATTTTTTTATTTATTTAAGTACAAATAATAAATTTAAATTTTAGTTTAAAATATTAAAAACCTATTCTATTGCATTTAAATATATTTATGAATTTATCGAAAGTGTAATCATATAAGTTTACATGACATATTAAATTGTTTTATTTACAAAATATTATGTTTCACTATTATTTTTGGAAATTGATTATTGTTTAATATAATATTATATTTTAAATTTAATAAAAAAATTATAAATTAAATTAGTAAATATGTTTTTTCATATATTTTATGTTTTAAAGTTTATATAGCAATCTCCATAAAACATTTAATCTGAAACTACTTTATCAAAAATATATATACAAATGTCTATCTAATAATTTTTTAAATCAACATGCACATTTTATCAAAACTCTTTGAATAATTGTTGGAATCTAAAGTCTTGGATTGGCAGAATCAATGCTCTCCTGGAACAGATTGACAGTTTCAAAATTTCTCATATTTTCATGGAGGCGAATGCGGCTGCAGATTGCTTATCAAAATTTGGAATAAAGCAAAAACCCGAAATGATTTTCTCAAATGTCCCTTCTTCCTGGGAAGGCCTATCACAAATATTGGAAGTAGATATGAATGTGTTGTTGGATGGCCAGTTGGCCTGCCTCAAGGGCGCGTAGAGTTTTGGTTTCCTGCGCAGTTTTTCCCCTGTATTTGGCTTGCTCCTTGACAGATTGCCCAGTATTTTCAACGGTGGTAATTGGTTTTCCTCTGTTGCTTTGGAGGGTATCTTTGTTTTCCATCAAGCAGAGGTGGAGCTTATTTGTCTGTATGCAGGGGTTATGGCTTTTTAGGCTGGGACAGGCCTTTTCACTGCACTTGAGCAATCTCAATGAGTGTTTGCTCCCCCACCATGTAAATCTTTTCAGAGTTACAATGGATGAGTGCTGTCCTCTCTGACAGCAATTTGTCAAAAACAAAAAAACTCTTTGAACAATTTACTTTGAAAAAAATAAAAAATTTAAATAAAATACATATATTTTGTAGGTAAAAATGACCTTGAGGGCCATACCCATATATTAACTTTGTAGAAAAAGATAATAATAGGTAGTAACTCCACAAAGAAAATCATATTCAAAAAATTTGTGTCTTAAAATAAAATACTCAAAGAATACATACATCTATAAATCAATTATAATTCATATTATCATCCATATACATCAATCAATTATAATTCATATCATCATCCATATTTATCTATAAATGTATATATTTTGGACATAGATAAATTTATACAAAGCTACTCTTAAATGATGCTCTAATAATAAATTCCTATACATTTTAATGATGCTCAAATGGAGCAACATGTGAGGCATCCTTCGATGGGAGAAATATGTCTTGAAATAATGATGGAAAGTGAGATAACCATAATTTGAAATCACTCCTTAAATTCTTTGCATATCGTAATCAATACTAAAGTTGGCTAGTGAATTTTTGTGGGAATTGGACTCTCTTAAAACATGTTTGATAAAAATATTCAAAGTTATTTTTTTAGTACAACAGGGTGTGCTCGCAGCAAGATGGAGCAAGTATTCAAAGTTATTAATCATGGGTCACATTTAATTAATATTCTATTTATTTTCTAATTTTATGTTTGTTTCTTCTTTAATGCATTGATGATAATTTATGAATCTTTCTCAATTTTCAAATTTTTATTACCTAGATAACTTGAAAGTAGCACAATTGCCTCCATCTCATTATTCATTCTATTTTCCATTTTTTTTGAAGTGGCTCCAATCAAGTGTCCTTCATGATATTTCATGATACACCCCATTCCAAAGATGCTTGGATTTCCCCTAGAGACCCCATAAAAATTTAACTTGCACCACCCAATAATTTGAGAATTTCAATTGACCATCTTTTCTATAAAATTGATGACTAAATATTTTTTATTTTAAAAATTACTTTAAATTAAAGTGTACATTTTAAATTAAATATTTTAAATATCTATTTTACAAATTTATTTGTAAAAGGTTTATAGCACTATTATAAAACCACTTAACTCAACAAATCAATATTTAAACCCTTACAAAAAAAGGTTGATGCATAAAAAATAAATGATATAGGCTCATAATATAATTAATAAAAAATTGGTTGACATTGTCATTTACTACCTTGATTTGGATTTTGTGACACTTTATTATGACTCAACTCATTACAAGTTTTCCTTAACTTTCTATTTAAACATTGCATTGAACATTTAAAGCATCTAGCTTCATTGCCACAATAGATAGGTTTTATAAAAAATTTACTTGTGTATAGTCACTTAAAATATGAACCTCTAATTTTATGTCATTAACTAATTAAATATTTATTATTTATTTAATTAATTTCATCCTTTCCCTATTTTATCTTTACATTTAGTTAAATAAATATTTATTATTTATATAATTATTTTACCCTTGATTCCATTAATTAAATAAATATTATTATTTATTTAACTAATTTCACATTCATCTATATCCTTATCCATTTAATCTTAACCCTTAAACTTGTTTACATGGATAACAATCTAAAATTTTCATCATGTGACAAGTGTCCCTTTCACATGTCTAATTCCTTATCTAGATTCATTGAACCTAGACACCTTCCCAAAAGTCAAACTAACTTTTCATCTCATCCATTCATTTTATATTACACCTCTTAATCCTAACCATTCACATAAAGATGTTGCCCTAATCCATCCATCTTATCTCTCATGTGACACTTGTCACATGACTACATCTTTGAGCTTAACTATAATCCTCAATCAATCTTAGTCATCCATCATCAATCTATCCTAGCCTTTGATTTTTCCTCTAGAATATAACTAAATCCCCTATCCTTCATTATAAAGCAAGTCTATTATTGTTAACCTCATGTTGTTGTTTTTCTATTTCATTATTGCAATCATATCAAGGCCATGTTGGTTTAGGAGTCCACATCATATCATAATTTAGAGTCGATCAAATAGAACTTGGGTGTATTCTAATTCATCTCAATCTACTTCAAACCAATTTAGCAGGGTTGCTTCATCAAGATTTAGAGGTAAATTTCTTGTAGATTTTCTTCTAAGTAATAGAGATTTAAAGTTTTATTTATAATTTTTTTTCGTTTTTCAAATAGATATTTTTAATAATCAGATTGAAAAGGGTAATTATAAACAATGAGTTTCATATTTTGTTTCATCTAGTTTTCCTTTGCATATATTATTGTGTAAATCCAATCTTATTTTCAATTCATACAAATAATTTATTTTTTTTTGTTTTAGGGCCAAGTAGATTGAAAATTGTAATATGAACAATGAATTCATATTTTGTTTTATCATAATTTTTATTTGCATCTACTATGGTGTAAGTTAAATCTACTTCTCAATTCATATATTTATTTGTTAAAAAAATTATACTTTTTGTTTTAGGGTTAATCAAATGAAAGGGTAATTGAGTTTTAAATTTTGTTTTATGGTAATTTTCTTTTGCATCTATTATGGTGTAAGTCTCATATTCTTTTCAATTAATATATATTTAGTTAAAAAAATCTACATTTTTTTATTTTAGGGTTAATTCAAAAGATTATTATGAACAATGAGTCTCATATTTTGTTTTATTGTAATTTTTTTTTGGTAGCTAGATTCTTCTTTGCAATGATTCCTGGCTTTGATTGTGTGAGAATCACACTCCATGATCCATCATCATTTTCTCCTTTAGCTATGCTCTCATCCTAATGATGGATCACAGAGTGTGATCCTAAAGATTGATGCAAAAAAATTCACACAATCAAAGCCAAAAAATGTTGATGCAAAAATTTTCACACAATCAAAGCCAAAAATAATTTTAAAGAACATTATGGATTGTGGAAACTTTATATCATTAAGCTCTTTTTAAAATAATTGAAGTTAACAAAATTTCTTATTTTTTTGGAATATTCGTATTTACCCTAATTTGTTTTAAAACATATTTTTTCTGAAAAAAAATAAAAAATAGTAATTGAAAGTTAGACTTTTTAATTATTATGGTTTTATTATTATTTCTAAACTCAAGATTTTATTTTAGATTTATTGTAAGATGAGAGTCCTAATTTCTTCCTTGTGGAAAATTATGTCTTTCATAATGATTTGTAAAATGATGAAACTCTAACCCTATCTTTGTATGAAGAAACAACCTTACTATTATTTGTTTTAATTTACTATATAATGTAAGTTCTAATTCTTTGTTTCAATATTATTGTTATGTGAGCATATCTTTAGGTCTAAACATATTTGTCTTAGCAGTTAGATCTCTTTCAAATTGGTTTAGTTTTGAAATATTTTTACTTTTGTTTAAAACAAATAATCAATTTACTCTAATCCATTGTAAAGGATAATTTTTTCTCTAAATAAATAAAATTTTCTTGATTGATTTTAGTGTTATTTTTAAATTCAAGATTAGTTTTGTTTAAAAA
The DNA here is from genome assembly GCA_007258455.2 of Sequoia sempervirens. Classification (NCBI taxonomy): domain Eukaryota; kingdom Viridiplantae; phylum Streptophyta; class Pinopsida; order Cupressales; family Cupressaceae; genus Sequoia; species Sequoia sempervirens. The sequence continues at coordinate 71,800 of VDFB02200884.1, read as the reverse complement.
ATATCAATTTACTCTAATCCATTTTAAAGAATAAAATTTTAACCAAATAAATGAAATTTTTGTTGGTTGATTTTAGTGTTATTTTTAAACTCCAGCTTTCTTTAATAATTAAGAACAGTTTTGATTAAGTGAAACTTCAAATTTGAAACTTTCTTTTAAAATGAATTCTTTTCCTTTTCTTTTATCTTAACTAATTCTTTGATTGTACATTAGTTTTTTATAAGTTTAAAAATTATATATTTAAATAATTTGATATCTTTGACAATAGATTATTTCTTCATTTATAATAATCACAATATATTATTTAAACAATTTTTTTATAACTAATTTATATTTTAATAAATTCTTTAAAATAAATTTGAATTATTTTGAAATATCTAGAAAAAATCTTACCAATGAAATTTGATTTTAAATATTTTATATAATTATTTAATATTTTCTATTTTTATTTTTATTTTTACTAAAACATACTAATTCTATTATTTTTTTTTTGTTTTATTTATTTATTTTTCTGAAAATAATTATTCAAATATTCTTTTAAATATGACTGTGAAGATATATAATTTATATAGAAAATGAGGATTACCTTTGGCAGACTTCATTTTTCCTTCTAACTGAAACTCTTCTAAATGATCTGTTGTTGCAATATGTGCTGATGCCTTCCAGTTTGAACATTTGACCTCTTTTCCTAAAGCACCACCTTTAGACCCCAAAATTAATATAATATTATTTATTTCAATATCTTCTTAATTGAGTGCAGTTGATTTTTTTCAGGTATTTAAGATTGTAAGTAAAGTTGGGATGGAAACTGGACAACAAAACTGGGTATGTGGAACCTCTGAAAACAATGGCAGTAGAGGTAGCATCACGAAGAAGACAGATGAAGTAGGGAATAGTAATACACAAAGCATAGAGAAAAATTCTGCTCCCAAACCACCAAGGGGTCGCATAGGTCGCCCTATTGGATCAAAAAATAAGTGTAAAAATACAACAAATCATCAAAATGCAATGAATGTTAATTTTTTGGAAGTTACAGCTGGTTATGACGTGTTAGAGTGTTTAACTCGGTACTGCAAGAGGCATGGCATAGATGTGGGTGTTTTTGGAGCACGTGGAACTATGGGCTGTGCAGCAATTTATCAACCTCGGAGGCGGCTTCAATTCTTGTCTAATCAAACTGAAATAATATCCCTGTCTGGATACTGTTCTCCTTCCTTGTGTTCTCTGACTGTAGCTCTTGGTAGCTCTCAGTTCAGTGTTGAGCAAGGATTCGTTGGCAGCAGGCTTTCTGGTAGCCGGCTAATAGCAAGTACTTCTGTTTTTATTACTGTTGCTACTTATGTCAATCCATTGTTTCATAAGGTTAGTTCTGATGGTGAAGATGAAAGTAGTAGCAACACTATCTATACTTCTGATCGTCCCCCTAATTCCAAACATCCACGTGCAATGGCTAAAGGAGACGTTTCATCTCTTGGTGCATCTCCAATGAATAGTTTGTTGCCGAACATAATCAATGCTACCCTTCTTGAAAATACTCCTCAAATGGCTGGAGGTAAGTGTTGCTACAAATTTATTATTCTTTAGTTTTGAACATTTTAGACTATAAGATGCCTTTATAACTGTTAAGGGATAATGGATTAGTGTAAATCTAATCAACATTTTAAAGGTTCATAGGCCTCAGTTTTGGGGGTTGTTCTGTATGCTGCATCTTGTAGTTTTTGGCATTTCAAATTTCTGAAAGAATATACAGGTAGACATTACACGGGCAGAATTATAAAATATTGGCTATCAGCCTTACAATAGAATGGAAGTATTGTGGTTGTCATATAAAGTGTAATAACCCTCCTGGTTGCTAGTTGAACTCAATAGTGTTATGATTTGTTTTGATACTCAGATACTATGATGATACTGTTATTGTTTGATTTGGTTAGCTAGACATTAAATGATGTTGTTATCTCATTGTAGACATGATCATTTCATATGTCATTATGGTTGGTTATATTAGTTGATTTGCAGAATTATGATCTGATGCAGTGATTTAATTTAATATGCTATGAGATGAATGTTAGTTAGAAATGTTAATTGATTGGTTATATTATATTTGTTAGAATAGGTGTGATAAAGGACAATATGGCATCACTCGTTCGCGAGTGCCCTGTTATGTTGCGATTCCTTCTCACAATGCAGTGTTTTGATTTAATGCTTCGATTTATATATATATATGTATGCACATGTACACAACTTCACTTGTATGCAGGATTTGGAGGTACAAGTCTCGATTCCACCTGCTTCGGCAGGACAGGGCGAGCATCTATAGCCCAACGGTTAAATGTTGAAACCGAGGTGACGATGAAGTCCTTCCGTCCCATGATGTCAGACTGTCTCGTTTGATTGGTATTGTTCATTTTTGTAACTGTCGTCATATGTGGGTTGTGTTGTGTATTTTGTCGTATTTTGATTAATGTTGGTACCTTGTATGTTGTGGTGTGTTCGATTTAAATAACATAAGTAATTGTTTATTTTTAATGTTAGATTAAGCTCTATTTAAATATTCAAATGATTTAATTATTTTGAAAATCATATATTTCAATTAAATAATAATTAAATATTAAATGTGTCTTAATTATTTTAATCAATTATCTGGTGGAGGATAATTATTAGAATAATTTATTTAAATTAAATAAGTAATGTGATGAGCAAGTAAAGTTGAAATTAAAACAATAAAACAAATAAAAAGAATGAAAAGTGGTGCAAAGGATTCAGATCTAATTAAAAAGCTTGCTTTTAAAGAATGATTTTCTTTTAATTTTGATTTTTAGAGTTTTTGAAGAGAGGGATATTATTTTTTTATTTAATTAAGAATTTTTGGTGAGTTTCACACAGATAGAGATTTTGTTACAGAAGTTGTGCAAGAGATTGACTTTGTATTCTGAAATTTTAGAAAGGGTATTGAAATCTTCTGTTGTATTTGGAAGAGAGTTTTAGAGAGAGATTGTCAATCTGTTTCTGGTGAATGTTCTGGAGAGTCTTCTGAACAGCAAAATAGGATTCAAGTTCGAAGGTGAAATTCTGTAGAGGAGATTTGGAGGCACGATCAAGGAGCTCTTCGAGGTCATTAGAATCAAGCAGGCATCTTCAGACTTTCGAATAAGCGCTGGACATCAGGTTCCACTTATATTTTTCTTCTAGTATTTCCTCCTTCATCTTTTGCTTCAAAGAAAATAAAACAAAATTTAGTAAATATGGTTTATGTGAAGAAAGGAAAATAAACTGTTGTTTGAATTGAAAATTAGTGAAAGATATTAGATTAGAGATCAAGAAAAAAATATAGTTATTGTACTGTACCAATTTTGTCAGAACAGAAACCCTTACCTTCTGAAATATTCAACTAAACAAAAAATAGAGTTTTTTATAAAAAAAAAGATTTCTTTGTTGAAAATTATAGATTTGGAGGTTTTGGATATATACTTTTTTTATGTATGGCTAAATATATTCATTGCTCTGTGTTTATCTGTTATTTTGTTAATTATAATTACCCTCTGTACTTTTACTTAGTATATATATATATATATATAGGGTTGTATTGTTTTAGATTTTAATGTGTATATGCGTCGGCCGTCAGCCGTACCTCTGTCTTATGAATTTTTAAATTTCTCAGAAATCAAAATTATTTTATGTATTTTTATGTTTTGGGTATATCTCGTTTCCCGTGTTCTTTGAATAAAATAAAATTAAAATATAAAAAAAAGGTTTTATACTATCAAAAATTTGTTTTTTTAAGTTTTGTGTGTGGGGTTGGGGGGGGCGGCTGGGCTGTACCTCGCCCCTATCACAGCAGTCGCGCTGCTATACAGCAGTCCTTACGGACTGCTGTGTATAGCAGTCGTAAGGGCTATGTACAGCTCGCGGCCGGCTGTTTTAAATTTTATTTTCATGTGTTATTTCATAAATGTTTTTTTTTTATTTTTGTTTTTTTTATTTTATTTTAAATATATATATATATATTTGTATATATATATTTATGTTTTTATATGTAATTATAATTTTAAAAATATAATTATAATGGATTTTATAAGTAAATTTATAATCAGTTTATGTAATGATTATTTAGTCAAAATGGATTATAATTATTTAATTTTAATGTAATTTATTATATTTTAGGAATGCAGTTTTGTATTGTATTCGAATGTTCAATTTTTGTTTATAAATAAGTAATATTTTTTATATACACATTTAAAATGAGCACTGTTTAACTATTGTTTTGATTAAACAAATATGATAGACAAGATTTAGCCAGTAGTTGTGATTGTGGGCCTTATTGAGACAACCGTATTGAGTTATTTAAATTGGGAATGGAAACAAACTTACTGATGCAACTTTGCAAAGTGTGATGTGAGTTTTCCTGTTATATTATATTTTTCTTTATCGCTTTGTGTTGTCTATGTGGGAACCCTATTGTTTTGTAACCCTAGTCTAGAGGCATGTTTAGTTTTGAAGTTGTCTTCGTATTATTTACACCTTTGGTTTTGAAGCTTAATGATTTATGCTTGGAAGGGTTGAACATGTTCTTATGATAGTTTGTTATGGGTTGTTGCGAGAGGAATATTACCTCGCGTGTGTGGATTCGAGTATTATGTTTTTATGATTTAATTCAACCCTTGCCTACTTGAGATACGTTAGGGGTCACAGGAGGGAGAGTAGCTCTTCGTGGGTGTCGGCGCCTCAGGATGAGGAAGGGCTCAGGATAACCCATGAAAGAGTAGTTAAACAAGTGATAACCTAAACAATAGAATCTAGGGGGTTGGGTAGTTAAAAAAATACAAGATAATAAAATATTGGATTCCTCAGCTATGCATTAGGGCTTCCATAGACTAGTGATAGACTGAGAAGGCCGTGGTCGGCACAGTCATAGTCTCGTCTTCATGAGAGATTATTGGCTCCGCATTAGCTACCCTATGGTGTCGGCGCCTCAGTTAGGAGGAAGGGACAGGAGATCCATAGATGGGTGTCGGTGCCTCAGTTGGAGGAAGGGCCAGGAGAATCCCATGAGAGCTATACGATGACACTCTCCAATTGACACCCTTGTGCTTTGTGTAGTGGCCTCTGGATATTGTATCTTTATGATGCTTTTGATTTTGTGAATTTGTCTCATGATTGCTAATTGGTGATGCTTCATGTTATTATGATGAGTTTCTTAGTTTTAACTTGTTATGTGATTTGTGAACGTTATTGGTTGTTCATCGTATGATTTGAGTTGTACTTGTTTTGTATCATGTTGTTTTTGAGTCGGTTTGACATTCATGGTCAGGTTCACTTCCTCAGCACCTCTGAGCACGGGGGGTGAGTTACTTGTAATTCACATGGTTGGGTGGAACATGCTCCACACCCGTTGGGTTCCCCATCAGCGTCTTGTCTTCTCAGCATTTCTAGTTGGATTTGTACCAGTGATCATTTGTATTTCATATTTCATTATTCTTGTATCAATCCCCATATTGGGAAATTCAATGTAATTCAATTATCAAAAGATTGTAATGTAACATTAAAACAATGATGTAATAGTAGGGCTCATTTGTATCTTTGTAAAAAGATTTATCATGGATTTAATTATGCGATGTTTATTATGCTCGCATCATGGTTATGGGATGTATCATTGTTTATGGTTATTATAAAGTAAATGGTTATGTTGTAATTGTTATCCTTATTTTCATTTAGTTGTTGCGATGTAACCTCGCGTGCCCCAGAGAACCAAGTGTGTTAATGCTATGTAATATGTTAGGTGGTTATGGGTTAATGTTATTGCATGTTTACTTTTGTTATTTTAAAAAAAATATATTATTTGCATTGTGTGTGTTCTCTGGGGTTTGCACAATGGGCGTTACATAGAGGGATGAGCCTTGGTGGGAGTCTAAGAAGTAGCTTGTGTCTTACAAGAACCTGGCCAAAGATATAATCTTGATGATGATATCTAAGACTATTTGATTAATGCACAAGTAATTTCCATCTTAATTTTTTTAAAATTCAAGAGTCTAATGATAAAACCTTTCAAAGCAAAAATTTTGGTGACTAGATGTGCAATGGCTAAAGGACACGGTTCATCTTTGGGTGCATCTCCAATAAATACTTCTTTGCCAAATTCAACTGATACCGCCTTTGTTGAAAATGCTCCTCAAATGGCTGGAGGTAAGTGTTGTTACCAATTTATTATTCTTTAGTTTTGAACTTTTTAGGTTAGAAGATGCCTTCATAACTGTTAAGGGATAATGGCTTAGTGTAAATCTAATCAACATTTAAAAGATTCATAGGCTTTAGTTTTTGGGTGGTTTTCTGTATGCTGCATCTTGTGGATTTTTGCATTTCAAATTTCTGAAAGAATATGCAGGTAGACACTACGCAGGTAGAATTATAAAATATTGGCTATCAGCCTTACAATAGATTGGAAACCTTACAATAGAATGAAAGGTATTGGTTATGTCATATAAAAGGATGAATCTTTGTGGGAGTCTAAGAAGTAGCTTATGTCTTACAAGAACCTGGTCAAGATTATAATAAATTCCACCACCAATTTTTTTAAAATGAGAGTCTAATGAAGAAACCTCTGAAAGCAAAACATTCGGTGAATAGACTCAAACGATGGACTGGGAGATGGGTGCATTTGATTACAAGGTAAATTATTTACTTTAATAGATTATTCCTTTGCCAAGAGATGTAATAAACTGGATTGAAAACATCAGTGTATGTTCCTGATAAATCAGCCTTCCTTTCATCCTCATTCTTCGAAACTCCAGCTCAAACAGTTCACGAAAACTCTAAAGTTCTAGGTCAGGTGGAGAATCAAGTGGTTCAACATTAGCAGTCGTTGGCTGCATTTACATGGGTTCGATCTGGGCCATGAGAGAATGGCATGAGGTTAAGATATGGGTGGCGAATTTCAGTTCAACATAAAGCATTGCACATGAACATTACAAAGAAACTATCTCTTTGTAGCGCAGGTGGCAACACTTTAAGAGGATGTCATGCTTCAGAGACACAAGCTGACACAAGAGGTCTCAACTTTTAGAATTATATTCTTTCAATGAGGGGCCTATATTCTATGTACTCTCGTACAAATCCTTGGATACCAAGCAGTGTGGAAGGTTCATAGTTCAAGGTGGACAAGAAGACATTGACGAGCACATGATATATGATAGAAAGTGAATAGCAATTGGATTCGAAATGTTTTCAAGGATATATGCACAATAAATGATTTATATTTCTAAAATTTTAGTAGTTTATTATAATCAAAGAAGATTATGGATTTATAGGTTAAAATAGGAAGTTTTGATTATTAGAGTCCCATGAATTAATTTTGGTTTCTTACAATCAAAGAAGATTATGGATTTGTAGGTTAAAATACTTTCTATGCATGCCCAATGCGCTCTTCTTTGTATATAAGGATTCTCCACAGGCAGATTCATCATCAATATGATGATATTCATCTACCCTGAGACAATATCTCATGATACAAGGGCTCCTCTTTACTTGCCTACACTTAAGCATACCGCTTCTCCTATATTTCTCTATGCTTTTGAGGACCCAGATTCATTTTGTAGACATGATGCCACACACAGACCATTCATAAATGCTCTTGCCATCCAATGCTCTGATTAATGCTTGCGCAGATCGCCAAAGAATTATTGTGCCAGACAGACACTCAACCAGAGGAGAGGAAAGATGACATGTCCCTACAAAATAGTCAGAGGAATCTTAAAGAGTACTTTTTCACATGTTTCTCAACAATCTTCAACAGAAATTTGCATCAACATCACTAGAAGTAAACATGCTACCAACAACTACATTAATAATATGCAGGTAGACTTTATAAAATGCATTACGCAGGCATAATTTATAAAATATTGGCTACCAACCTTACAATAGAATGGAAGGTATTGTGGTTGTCATATAAAGGGATGAGCCTTGGTGGGAGTCTAAGAAGCAGCTTGTGTCTTACAAGAACCTGGCCAATGATATAATCTTGATGACTATATCTAAGACTGTTCGATTAATACACAAGTAATTTCCATCTTAATTTTTTTAAATGAGAATCTAATGATCAAACCTTTCAAAGCAGAGGTGACTAGACGTGCATTGGCTAAAGGACACGGTTCATCTTTGGGTGCATCTCCAGTAAATACTTCTTTGCCAAATACAATCAATACCACCTTTCTCGAAAATGCTCCTCAATGTTAGAAATTAGTCTGCTCCTGACGGGTAATTTCAACTACTGTTTGCTCCTGAGAGCTGATGCTATGTTTTCCACTCCTGATGGCTCCTGACAGAGTCTTCTCTTCATTCCAGCACAATGCAGTTTACTTTACTTTTGTACGGATGAACCAGAATTCTGCAGTTCAACATCTTCTCTCCTGGCAGTGGCAGTTGTACGGTGACTTTATGTGGCAGAATTTTTCACGGGCTTTTAATATTTTAAAGTCTATTAAATATGATTTTTATCATGTGAATGCAAATTGCTTATTTCATTTATTTTTTTTGAAAAAGGTTTTTTCACTTAAGCTAAATATTAAGTAATCATAAAGGTGCAAATAATGACATTTATTATTTTACCCTTTTCATTGCTAGAAAAACTTTCTTCATAAGACTTATCTTAATTTCTCTTAGCTGGCTTTTACAGTGAAATTAATTCTAATTAATGTACAAGCTGAAGCTATAATTAATTTTTTTGGGTTAAGTATACATATAAATCTAGGTTGTTTATTTGTTGTTTTTGGTTTTAATCTCTTTATTCTCCCCTGCCTCTGCCATCATCTAGTATCAGAGCCAAAGGAACCATTTTTTTTCTTTTCTATTTGAAGTCATGGCCTCCACTTCTAGTGCATCCTTGTCCAGTTTGCAAACCCCTATTTTTACAGGAAAGAATTATGAGTATTGGTCTTTAACTATGAAATCCCTCTTTCAATCTTAAGATGTTTGGGAAATTGTTAAGAATGGTTATGTGGAGCGAGCAGACCAAGCAACATACAATGCACTCACACAATCTGAGAAAGATTCTTTGAAAGTTCTTAGAATCCTCCCTACTAAATTTGATAATCTTGTTGTGACTTTGGAGGAAACCAAAGATTTGAGTTAGTTTAGTGTTGATGAGCTTCATGCTTCTCTTCATGAATCTAGACTAAATAGGTCAAACATGTCATTGAAAAATGTTTTTTCATCTCAATCATCCATAACTCATGGAAGAGGACAACAAAGATTCAGTAGAGGCAGAGGGAGAAATTCACCTAGAGGTGGACGTAATAACAATTTTACAAGTAGTGTTGGTAGAGATCAAAATCATAATTTTAGAGGTCAAAATCCAAATTTTAGTCACCCAAGTGGCCAAAGAGTTGATAAATCACAAGTTCAATGTCATTATTGTAAGAATTTTGGACATTATGCAAATGAATGCAAGAGAAAACAATATGATCAGCACAAACAAGGTCAAAATAAGTCAAGTAGCAGCACTCAAACAAGCACTATGTTCATTGCATACACTAAAATTTTTGAAGCAATTCCTACTAACTCTCTTGTTGAATGTAATGTAGTCCAAGAAATCCCAAGTGACATATGGTATTTAGATTTTGGGTGTGGTAATCACATGACTGGTAATGCAAATTTGTTTTCTAGTTTAGATAAATCAGTTCAAACTGAAGTCACACTTGCCAATGACAACAAGGTCACAGTTTTAGGCAACGGAACAATTGATATTCTAACCAAAGAGGGGGAGTAGAAAAAAATGCCTAATGTATACTATGTTGTTGGCCTAAAACATAATTTAATGAGCATTGGTCAATTGGTACAAAAGGGATTTAAAGTGTATTTGGAAAACAATGAATGTGTGATTTTGGATAAATTCTCAAGCAATCTAGTTATTGCTAAAGTGCAAATGACTAACAACCGCATGTTTCCCTTGAGAATAAGGCTAGTTATGAAGGGAACAATAGTCAAGTCTTCTCATGAGACAAATAATGTGAATTCTAGAGCAACATTTAAGGTAGAAAATACAAACATAAAAGTTGAAACAACATTTCAATCAGTTGTTTTAGATGAATCTTGGTTATGGCATTTCAGATTTGGACATTTGAATTTTGGAGGGTTGAAACTATTACATATGAAGAACATGGTGAAAGGATTGCCATTAATTGAAAAATTGGAAAGAATTTGTGAAGGTTGATTCTTGGGAAAACAACATAGAGAGTCTTTTCGGATTGGAAAATCACATAGAGCAAGAGCACCACTTGAGATTGTACATTCAGATATTTTTGGACAAATGCAAACACCATCCATAGGAAGCTGCACTTATTTTCTTACCTTCATTGATGATTTCACACGAAAAACTTGGGTTTATTTTCTAAAACACAAATATAATGCATTTTCTTATTTCCATCAATTCAAGGCACTTGTGGAGAAGCAGAGTGGCCATTATATCATGGTCTTAAGGACAAATAGAGGTGGAGAATATGTATCTAATGATTTTATGATTTTTTGTAAAGCACATGGCATATACAAGCAATTTATAGCCCATTATACACCTCAACAAAATGGTGTTGCAGAGAGGAAGAATCGAACTATTATGGAGATGGCTCGTAGTATACTCGCAACCAAACATTTACCTAATAAATATTGGGATGAAGCAGTGGCAACTGCTATTTATATTATGAATGGTGCCCAACGAAAAGTGTGAAAAATAAAATACCTCAAGAAGCTTGGACAGGTATGAAGCATAGTGTTTCTCATCTTAAGGTATTTGGTTGTGCTGCATATGCACATGTTCCTAATGAGTTGAGGAGGAAGTTAGATAATAAAGGAAAAAAATGTATATTTGTTGGTTATTTTAAAGATTCAAAGGAATACAAGTTGTTTAATCCTATTACTAGGAAGGCTATAATTGGTCGTGATGTTCAATTTGTGGAAAATGAAGCATGGGATGGAAGTATAGAAAAGATTGTAAATATTACAGTTGTCGTTCCGCATGATGATATGGTAGATGAAGTGATTTCAACATCAAGTACAACTTCAACATCAGTGCCTTCCACTCTTGGGACAACACCACATTCAGTAGCTCAAGCTACACCTTCATTCACACCAAGAAGATCTACAAAGTTGTTGTCTACACCATTAGTACAGCAGACTCCGCAGTCAACTACAATAGTACCTACATCAACTGGTATCCTTGGAGCAAATCCATTTAGCACTCCAAATAGTTCTACATCTTCTAATCCAACATTAGCAAGCATGCTACCAAGAAAAACAAGGAGTTTGAGTGAGTTCTAAATTAATACAACAAATTCATTTTCATTTTTTGCTTTATTTTCTCATGTTGATGATCCACTAACATTTGAAGAAGCTATTAGTGATGATAAATGGGAACAAGCCATGGATGAAGAGATTGAGTCCATTGAGAAGAACAAAACATGGGAGTTGGTTGATCTACTTGAAGGAAAAGATGCAATAAGTGTGAAATAGATTTATAAGACTAAACAAGATGCTGATGGAAAAGTGCAAAACCATAAAGAAAGGTTAGTTGCAAGGGGTTTTAGTCAATAGCCTGGAATATATTTAAATGAAACATTTTCTCACGTTGCATGAATGGACACAATTAGAACAGTATTGGCTATTGTTGCTCATAATAAATGGGTTGTTTATCAAATGGATGTGAAATAAGCATTTTTAAATGGGTATCTAGATGAAGAAGTGTATGTGCAACAGCAAGGCTATGAGATATCAGGTCATGAAAATAAAGTTTATAGTCTAAAAAAAGCACTTTATGGATTGAAGCAAGCTCCTAGACCTTGGTATAGTTGTATTGGTTCTTATCTTATTCAAGATGGATTCTAAAGAAGCAGTTGTGAGCCAACTTTGTACATTAAAGTAAATGAGCAAGGTAACATGTTAATTATTTGCTAGTATGTGGATGATCTAATCTTTACTAGTGATCTCAACATAGATGTTTTCAAAATAGCAATGAAGAGTGAATTTGAAATGACTAACTTGGGACTTATGAAGTATGTTTTAGGCATTGAAGTCCATCAATCTAATGCTAGTATATTTATTTCTGAATCCAAATATGCAAGTGAAATTTTGAAGAGATTCAATATGGTGAAATGCAAAGTAGCCCCAACACCAATTATGATGGGATTGAAGTTAAGCAAAGAAGATGATGGACCATGTGTGGATCCTAAATTGTTCAAAAGGTTGGTAGGAATTCTTATGTATTTGACAGCCACAAGGCTTGATATTATGTATGGTGTAAGCCTAATTTCAAAGTTTATGGAATCCCCAAAAGAGTCTCATTGGAAGGTAGGTAAAAGAATATTGAGGTATGTGAGTGGTACAAAAGACTTTGGTATATTGTATTCTACTTCAGATGATTTCAAGCTTGTTGGTTATATAGATAGCAATTGTGGGGGTAGTATAGATGACAAAAAAAAGCATCTGGGTATGTTTTTCATCTTGGTATAGGTGTTATTTCATTGGCTTCACAAAAACAGCCTATTGTGACTTTATCATCAACTAAAGCTGAATATGCGGCAGCTACTAGTGCAGTGTGTCAAGCTATGTGGATGCGCAGGATGTTGAAAGATTTAGTGCAAGATCAGAAAGAAGCTACTACAATATTTTGTGATAACAATTCCTCAATTTCTTTATCCAAAAATCATGTTTTTCATAAGAGAACTAAGCATATAAATACCAAGTATCATTTCATCAGAGAGCTTGTTAACAATAAGGAGATTTGCTTAGAATTCTGTAAGTCTAAAGATCAGTTTGTAGATATCTTTACAAAACCTTTAGTGAAGGAGACATTTCAGTTTTTGCAAAGCTTATTAGGAATGCTTGATCGTGTGAATATACTCAGTTGAAGACTTATCTTAATTTCTCTTAGCTGGCTTTTACAATGAAATTAATTGTAATTAATGTACAAGCTGTAGTTGTACATTCTTCTCAAGTATTCTGCCTAGAAATTTTTATGAACCGTTTTCTATGATATTTTTGTACAGAAGAAAAAAAACGGAACAAAAAGAAGTGAATGAATTTTTCTGGTTTCAATTTTTATTTGTAGCTGCAGCTGGTGTTTAATTTTTCTAGATTAAGTATACATATAAATCTGAATTGTTCTGTTGTTGTTTTTTGTTTTAATCTCTTTATTCCCCCCTGCGTCTCGCCCTCACTCAAATGGCTGGAGGTAAGTTTTGTTACCAGTTTATTATTCTTTAGTTTTGAAATATTTTAGATTACAAGATGCCTTCATTACTGTTAAGGGATAATGGCTTAGTGTAAATCTAACCAACATTTAAAAGGTTCATAGGCTTTAGTTTTTGGGTGGTTGTTCTGTATGCTGGATCTTGTGTTTTTTTTGCATTTCAAATTTCTTAAAGAATATGCAAGGTAGACTTTATAAAATGCATTACGCAGGAAGACTTTATAAAATATTGGCTATCGGCCTTATTATAGAATGAAATGTAAATATTGGCTATCGGCCTTATTATAGAATGGAATGTATTGTGAGCCTTGATGGGAGTCTAAGAAGTAACCTATGTCTTAAAAGAATCTGGTCAATGATATAATCTTGATGATTATTATTTAAGGTTGTTTAACTTTATTTATTTTTTCTGTCTTTAAGAAACCTGACAATATGAATCTAATAAGTAGGAGGAATTATCTGCAGTGTGTCAGGTCTTATATTAATATCAATAAATTTTATAGTTTATGAATCAAACTCATTGACCCATATTTCATGAGTAGTAGGTGGAATGGACCCATTTTTTATGGGAATGAATGGTGCACTTAGCATTCATTGCATCTAGGTGATACACATGGGTGAAGTATTGGAACTTCCCAAAAGATCATCCATTTCAATACTACTTTGACTCAAGTATACTTAATCACCTATATGCAATGAATGCTAAATGAACTATTCCTTAATAAAGATGATTTTGATAATTTGTGATATTCCATAATCTTCCATGTTAAAAAATGCAGGAATAAGATGGGCTTTACATCTACACAATATTCAAAATGTCTGCTGAATGAGGAATTTGGTTCATTAATGCCATCTGTTATGATTTCTACATATCACGATGAATTGAAAAATACACCTCAGGTATGACAAATCTCTGAAGTGGTTGTTGTCGATAGCATCTTAGATATGTTCAGAACTGTAATGATACGAGGCCCAGTGAGAGTTTACACAGTAATTTTTACTTCAAAAAACTAATGATACATGAACCTATTTAGGTTTTTCTTGTTTTTTTTTGGAAGTGTGCATTTGAACTCTATATGAACCTCAGATCCATATAAGTTTGATAGGTATCTACAAAACAGCCACATACTGCTCGATGCTATCCAACAATTTTAGTTCATTTTAGGTCATTTCAATTTCTCCTGTAGAATTAACGCTCTATCAATTTCTTCCGCCTTTGTAAATAAGTGCATCCTTATAATTTGATGCTTTTCTTGCCAGGTTGTTTCTGCTAATGATTAATTGTACATTAGTTTATTTTCCAATAGTATTATTTTGGATACATAAAAATAGGTTACCATGTATTACAGTGATTCCTTATCAAAAGTTGCTTTTAGCAAAGAAAATTTTCAAAGGGACAAATGGTAGAAAGAAAAGAAAATATTGATGTAGGCATGGATATTACTAACTGCTTTTACATTATGCATTTGGAGAAAGTGCTAATAAGACTTTGTAGCCATTGGACCTGTTAATAATTTCTTAGCTTTATATATTTGGTGAAAGTGTATCACAATGTGATTATTTTATTCAAAATCACCTGAATAAGGTCATAAAATTTAAACTTTTCTTTCGTTTGATAGTCAGCAAGCAAAGATTGCAGAGGGAAGGAGATTCAGTGGGCATCCGGTAAATCTAACTAAGACCTTTGTTGATATGGCTTGAAAGAAAGGGAGAAACCAGAATAAAAGTCTGCTCAGAATTCAATAAAAATGTCTGACTGGATATCAGCTAATAATTGAAATCCTTTTGCATTGCTGGTATATGTATTGAAGTTTTTATGGAGGCTGACTGGATTCGGCTTCATGGACTTCAATAAAAATGTCTTAGAATTTCTTTGAACAAGGATTATCTGCTTCCAAACATGGTAGATCTCGGCAAACTTGAAGTCTAAGAAAAATATTTTACTTCTACGTGCATTTCTGAATAGAACATATGAATGGTCAAATAAAGATAAAGATATGAACTGAATAGATTTGGATTTTTGAAAGGGTTTAAATTCTTGGAAATAATTAATAAAAAAATTAAAATATTATAGTAATTATAAAATTATAAGAAACTGTCGTTATTGGCATGGTGTGTTGGTTTAAAGGTGGCATGGTTGTTCTTGCCACCAAGATTCAAACCCCGTTGGGGTATTTTACCCCTTGAATAAAAAAATTATAAAATTATAAAAAACAAAATTGGTATGAAATATTATATCAGCAAAAGACCAAAGGAAACCAAAATTAAACAGTCCCTAATCTAGATTACACTCCCTTTGAATAAAAAAAATAAAAAAATTATAAGAAACAAAATTGGTATGAAATATTATATCAGCAAAAGACCAAAGGAAACCAAAATTAAACAGTCCCTAATCTAGATTACACTCCCTTTACTTTGCAGTAGCAAAGATAGTGTGTAAAGGTTCCAAACAAATTTTGGAGGGATTTTTTTCTTTCTATGCACCTTAGTCCACCATCCTTTAGTGCACTCTTCAGTGGAACAACAAATATTTTATATTTTAGATATTTGATTATTTGTAATTTTAAATTTAAGAAATTATTTTTTCATGGTTTTGTATAAATTTATACATCTTCATGATGTACAATGTTAAAAAAAAAAATCAAAATGATTAAGAACAATTGAAAGGAAAATAGATCAAAATGATTCTGAACAATTAAAAAGAATATAGATCAAAATGATTAAGAACAATTGAAAATAATATATATATATAGATACAAATACATTATTTATATATGATGTTTATAAAAAAATACTGATTTTTTAATAAATTTTAAATTCAAATAATAATATTTATTATAAAACTAATTAATATTATGATATGATGTGATGATTACATATAATAATTTATTATTATTATTATTATTTTTATTTTTATTAATTTTCTTGATAAATTAAAATTCATATAATTATAATCTTTTACCCTTTATAAGCGAGGGAATCTAAAGGTAATATGCTCAATTTAGGGTTTTTGATAACACTTACGGTTAAATACTACTAAAAATATATGTTTTTTCTATTTGTATTGCGAAATTTTCCTTCTAACATTCTAAAATAAATATATTATAATATTTACATTTTTAATACTAATATTTAAAGATATTAATAAATGATACAAATATTAATAGTTTATTGGTAAGTAATAAAAATTTCATGGTCTATTAAACTTAATTCGATGTCATATGCAAACAAAAAAACATGTGGTAGGGAATTTAGTTGTTTCTATAATTAAGTAGAATAATGATGTTGGAAGATTCAAATTACCCAACTTAGCTATGTTACTTGAATATAACTTATGGATTTGATTTGAGATATATTGTTCTAAATCAAACAGTAATTTTTTGGGGTATTTGAGGTCATAATCAAAGAGTAAAACTTTAGGGAATTTTAGCTCATTTCAAGCAATTAATTTATAAGTAAAATTACCCACAATCCCTTTAATAATTAAGCCAAAAGATAAACATAATTATTAAGTATAGGTATTTTTCACATGAACCATTCCAAGAGAATAACACAACAATCAAATCTATAATAAATTCAACAATATTTCAACATGTAAACCACACTTACAAAAGAAAAGAATGAGAGAAATAGAAAATAAACAATCACAAGAAGTAAAATGACACAAATATACCTTGGAAAAGTCCTTTAAAAAAATTCAACCTCGAAAGCATCTAAACAATGTATTATTTAAGAAAAAATAGCCAAAATATATTATTAGTCTCTTGTTTTAAAATGGATATTAGCATATTAATTCTTTGGTAAAAAACCAATAGCATAACACTACAAAATCACCTTACATATAGACTTAAGGAGGTGCAAAAACAACCAAAAAATAATACCATATACTCAAATAAGGTCCTAAAATAGTATGATTGAAATTCTCTAAACCCTCACATGAGTGGAGCTATCCTAAAATAGAAAATCACTCTTATAAAAACATTTGTGACCTCTATTATGCAAATTGACAATATACACTCTTACACACATAATACTAAAAATTACATAAAGCATAATGTCCAAGGCATAAAATGATAAATAATTAAATAATATGGACACTAGGATTTGTAAACTATATGATACACCTAATCCCAATATTCATCAACTTCTCATATACCTTCAAAATTAAAAGGGAACAAAAAAAAAAAAAAACTAATTGCCAAGGGTAAACCATGTTGAAAATTTGACTCTTATGTGCTCATGAGCTCTACTAAGCATCTACCATATCCATCAAGTGACTAGTATATTAACCACAACACTCTCATCCCCCACTATGCTCAAGTATAGAAGATAAGAAATTAAATCCAATATCACACTTGGAATGTCGCGATTTAATTCAAATTTTTACACATATGCCAAATACCATCACTCTAGAATAGGGCCTAATATCTATAAAAATACTCAATAATATTTATAATAATGACCTTAAAATACCACTAATACATCCAACTATCTAAATAGGGAAAACAAATAATAGGTAGAGCTTTTTTCATCAACATATCTAGCCTAGTCAGCAATCATAAATACATGTATATTCATCATCCCACATATATGTAAGTCTCTTAAACTAAAGAAATATCAAATATAATAAAAATTCCCAAAACAAGGGGAATATGCCCAAAGACACTAACTATTTCTTTTATTCTTCAAAATACATTGTCCTAGAATATAAGGAGATAATGAGAAACACAACCATGTTCCTAGATGAAATTTTAGAATTGTATCCCCCTTTGGGCCAATGAAGTAATTCTGGACAATATCTAAAATATGTTTGGTTAGAACAATTTTGTATCAAACCATGTGGAACAAAAAAATTTGGCTAAAAATATTTCACTCAAAACATTTTTTAGGTGAATGAGTTTTGCTAAAACTCATTAAAATATAAAAGTAAAAAATGCCTATATTCATCATTTAAAGTTTCACTCAAACAACTATCATTTGAATCGGATTCACCCTAACCATATTCAATTTATCCAACTAGTCTTTGAGTTCATGTCAAGGCTTCTTTGACCTTCTATTCCCTTGAATTGAGGTAAGTTTTCAACCTTAACTTTGATATATATTTTTCTACAAAATAAAAGTATTGTTTTCTATTTAAAAGTTTAATATTTGAGTGAAATATTTTTATAGTATTTTATATATGATTCTATGCACAAAGACGGGGGACCAAAAACTAGCCACAACTATTTTTTGGTTGGTAAAAAATATGAGTATATTATAATGTGATCACATTATAACACACTAGTGTTATGGTGTAGTTATGAACTTATGACTAAGGCTAGGAAAACCACTATAAGGCCATAATGTGCTCATGTTATGTTTGTGTTAAAATAAAAAAATCAAAGGCCAAGTTCAATTAAGCCCAACATCATTTATGCCAACCTTAATACATTTCATAAAAATCAAGAGCATGTTTGTGGCATATTTGAGTGGACACGTTTTTAGGTTTTTAGTAGTTGAAATAAGAATAATTTTTTTACTTTTTTTATTCATTTTTTATGTTATGGAATTGAAAATTCAACACTCCCAAACACTAATTCACCAAACCATGTGGAGAGAATTCTTGTTGAAAAGAAAGAAAAACATATTCGTAGACCTCCTTGTGGTGCACACAAGTAAACTTATTACAACAAATTGAAATAAAAATTATGAAATTTAAAAATTGACTGAAATATTAAAAATATTAATGTAAAAATTATGAAATTCAAAAATTGATTGAAATATTAAAAAATATGAATGCAACTACTTCACATTAGAGAGAGCCTTGTGTCATTGTTAGAATCTCTTAGTTCTCATATAGATTCTATTCATGACCAAATAAACATATGTTCCAATCATAAAGAGTATACACAAAAATTCTAGTATACAAAATTGTCATATAAATTAGTAAAAGAGAGAAAAATTTAAATCCAATTTCTCTACATTGTTTATTGATTTGAGAACCAATGCACCCTTGCATGGAAGTCACAAAAGACATCCTATTCATTGGTGTCAACACCAAGGAATAAGGGAAAAAAATTGGAATAGATGGTGGATGGTTTTTGACCATTCCTCATGCAACAAGAATGAGGTCCTACAATGTGTCATAAGGAAACTGTATTGTGAGTTTTCTTTGGAGATAAAGGTGGCAGGGCCACTTATAAAAACTTTATTAAAAATATAATAGAAATATTACAAAGTAATTTAGATATGCATTAAAAAAATGATATATTAAAATAATTAAATATATTATTTATATCAGTTTTTTCAATGGGTGCCCTTGATTGGGCAATTAAAGAATCAATTGCACTTGACACGAAAGAAGAACGTTCGGTGTGTAGGGTTTCTTCATGGGGTTTAATGTCAAATATGGTTGGGGACATGCTCAAAATGAGGACATTGGAACTTGCGGATGGAGGATTCTTTTCAACTGATGAGGGAGCTAGAACAACTAAAGATATAGTAGAAGAAATAAGGGAAAGCATAAGACTTACCTGGGCTATCGAGGCCAAAAATCCTAGTGGAGTGGATTCCACCTCTTCTTCTCCTCTAATAGATATTCTCGGTCCACATAAGCCTTGGACTCGTCTCTTCTTTATAGGGGTCAAACTGATGGATTTAGATTCTCTAATGATCAATCCTGTTGAAGCTTGGGCCTCTATAGCTATATTAGATCTCTTTTGGGACCATTGGGTCCTTTTACCCTTTGGAAGAGTGTTGGTGGAAGATGCAATCTATGAAGCTTTGTGTTTTGACCCCTTTCCTTTTGCTTTTCTCGCATCAAGCTCCTAAGGCTAGGATGTCTAGAGTGGCACTTGCTCTGGTTCAATCTCTCGATCGAATTCAAGATTACTATCATCAGCTTTGGCCTCAACATCATGGATTTGATCAAACTTCTCATTGTATGGCCTAAAATCTCCATATAAGGTGTTGAGGTTCTTTATTTGGGTATGTGCAACATCACCATGAAAAAAATAGGCCCTTAAGTGGCAAAAAATTTAGAAAAATTAGGCAACTTGATGTAAAAATTTGAATAAGTTATCTATATTATTTCAAAAATATGTAAGAATAGAATCTGTAGAAAATTGAATGTAGTTTCTAAACTACTAGGTTTATTTTAAAAAAACATCTATTTGGTGAAAATTTAAAATTTCAATGCAGTAGTGCTTAAATTTCAGGGAAAAAATAAGAAGTAGGTGTCTATCTGACCACCCTAACCACAATAAAATGATAATATTTTAGATATAAGTAGAGGGACTCATGTCAGATGTGATGCATATTTTTTTGTAATTTTTTTCCAAGTAAATAATTAATTATGATTTTTTTATTACAACTTTTAAAAAATATAAAACTTGTATGCTGACCTTAACTTGGTCAAAACATCATGAAATTCAATTTTTTTAATCTTATAGTATGCAAAGCATAGAATGTGATGCATGTTTCAAATTCAAAATATGTGATACCGTTTGAAAACTATAGATGTTTTCAATAGCCTATCAATCAAGACTTTTAGTAAGTAATTCAAATAGAAAATAAATAATTATTATTTATTATATTCAAAGTAAAGCATAATTTATATTGGAGGAAAGCTGAGAATCTCCTTTAAAACCCTTTTCGTTTCAACAATTTTTGGTAAAAAAAAGTCATCAGCCACATACCCTACACATACCCATCATATCGCCACTTTTTGTCCCATCATGATCTTGCACATACCCATTTCTTGTTTGTACTTCCAAAATTCAGCCATCTTCCTTTCCAACCATCCCAAATGCTTTAGTTGTGTTTTGAGGGACAAGCCCATCTAGGTGCTTTGTTAGAACTCTACCACCTAAACATAGAAATTGAGCCAGGAGGGTCAGAGACATGGTATAAAGGTTAGGTCAATGTAGATATCTTCCCTTTCTTCTATTGGGTTCTTTCTTGACTCAAAGTATTCCCACTCTTCATTTTTTACAATCAAAAGATGTCCCACTAGATTGTATCTCCCTGCATCACAAATGAAAACTAGGCCTAGGCAAGCCAAATTATTAGTCAACACTTCCCACTCTTCCCTTTTTGCAAGTGTTACTGACTTTTAGCAATGGTAACTAAAATTGGGTAATGTGCCTTTTTATGCCTCTCAATTCCATAGGCCTTATCGGCAATAGTTGCTTGATGATATGCCTCCAAGGTGAAGGAATTATCTATTACAAATTTAGGGAGCCTACAAGGCTCCTTAATAAAACCATGAATTTGATGAAGGAAAAGTCAACTCCCAGAAAATAATCCATCAGGGTCTGGTGGCTTTTCATCCATTCTAGGGCTTTAGGAGGAAACCAACCTGGGGGTGTGGAGACAAATCTAAGAGTACTGGTTGTAGGAAATAATCAACAAATGAATAATAATACCATGTTTTGGAAAGCACATGGGTCCAGACCGAAACTAATTGGTATAACCCCTTTGCATCAAACTTATTGAGCAATAAATATCCTCTAAAAAATTTAGGGTTATGATGTAAAATCAAATACACCAGAAAAGAAGAATACCTAAACCAAAAAGAAGTGTCATAATTTCTAATTGTTCTAGCATCTTTTCGGCCTCTACATAAACAAAATCAATATACTTCTGGCTCCTCTCCTTCCTAGGCATGAAAGCCAAGCCTTCCTAGAATGTGTAAGTTACCTTTTCATCATCCTCAAAGCTATAAATATAAGCTAACATTGCAAAAATGGTCTAAATGTCTAAGTTGAACTTTCTACATTCTAGAGGGAAGACGAGTTTCTTTCCATCCAACTTCTCATTTGTTTCATCTGTATTAAATTTTAATTTCTTGTCTCTAGTCCTCCAGAAATCTTCCATTCTTCTATGTTCAAATATTTTGGCATCCTAGTTTTCAAGGATGCACATCATATTATCCCAGATGGCTACTACACTGATTATAACCCTCAACCTATTGCCACTTATAACCCCTATTTCTTTATCCACCCTTTTCATGCATGCATCACCGTTTTGGGCATGGATGTATAGAGGGAAATATGAATTGTAGTAAACCATAATACCAAAGCCATGACGCAAATCCCTCGGTTGATCCATGGGTGATTATTCTCTGCATTGCTCCTTCCCTAAGATTTTTAGGGTTTACATGCAACTTTGGGTCAAAAATATTGTCTACAAAATCTTTTACTGCTTCCTCCTTAACGGAATTGTCTGCCTATATGGTTTTAGTATGAGCAAAACTCTAGTCTTTTAGTGTTGGGGCACTAGCATATGAATCCTTTCCAAAGATGTTGGTGTAACCTAGTCTGGTAGATGAGACTCTAGCCTATCAAATAGAAGATGATGCCTTCACCATTGTTGCATTCTTGGAAGAATTTGCAAAAAACTTCTTTAGAGAAGCAGTTGCTTGAGGTTCTTGATACTTAGCAAAAAATTCTTTTTGGATGCATTTAATTTTCACACGTACATTCCATAAGGCATTACTATTACCACTAGCTCACTAAGTGCTGCTAGTGAGGCAATATGTGTGGAGTGGGATCCGTATTCCTCAAGAATACCAACCTTGCTACGAGAATGTAATTAGTGCATTCCTTTCGCTGCCCTTTTTACAAATAAGCCTTGAGCAATGGGAAGTGTGCCTTTAGCAATGGAAAGTGTGCTTTGAGAAATGGAAAAGTACTTCAAAAAGACATTTTTATTTAATTTGGTAGAGTTTAGCCCTTAAAAAAATGTCTTTTTACATAAGCGAGGTAGGATGGTGGAGATGATAATGAAGGACACATGGCAACAATCAGTACATGTGAGCATTTACTCCCAACAGCCGAATTAATTTTTTAAAGCTTGATCAAAGATATTTTGTATAATTCACACCTTGCATCTTAGTGATTTAATATTTTTTTCATTGTTTCCTAACAAGAGATAGATTTTCCATTCGTCAAGATATTTGGTGCACATTTTTCTATAAATAGCAATACCACCTTAGCAAAAAGATCACTGAATCGGCATTTGAGTTAGTGAGATGCTTCTAATGCATTTTATGCTCTGCTAGCCTGTAGCTTGCTTGCTTCCATAATTTCTGACCTAGGTACCCCAATTCAGCTCTTAAGCCGAAAGCTACAAAATTCCTTCATAAGTGAAGTCAGTAGTGAGATAATTAAATGCTTGGTAGGTAAGAATGACTACCTCATCATCATGGCATTCAAATGGATTCTTGGGAAGGATTATGTGAAGGATGAGAACCAACCACGGTGCAACTCCAACGTGATCTCCCAATTTGTGGCTTCCTTGCTAGATTTAGATATTTCTAAGTTGTGGATGCTTGAACTATGCCATGCCATGTTTGATGTGGCATACCTAGATGGGGTCAACAAAATCATGCAAGTAGATATCCCTGGTGCCGACATTTCAAACGCCATGAATATCTACAAGAACTTTGACTTTAGGGAGGTGGTGTCCTATCTACCCTTTCTCACAGACTTCCAAACTATGGTCCTAGAGAGGAATCACATACTATCCCAATCTGTGGCCTCCTTTCTTTTAAGGAAGTATAATGTGGAGTGCATTCATGGGCTCAATTGGAAGAATCACTTCAAGTTCTTGGTTTATAGTTGTGGTGTCAAGGATTGAGGTCCATGTCATGCTCGTGTGTGCTATTAACCCCTATTGTTGCCTTGTTGAAGAAAACCTAAAGAAGCAACATTTTTACTGTCACAATAGATAGAGGCTTTAGTTCTACTACCATTTTTGTGTCGTCTCCTTTTTCCTTTCTGAATATGTAACTCCTTTTGGGTTTGAACAACAAGGCTTCAAGCTTCTTTTATAACCCTAGGATCGATATGCATATTATATTGTAAATATTTACAATGAATACAAAAATATAATACTTTATACTATTCTTGTGTTTACTCTTATGGCTAAATTATTCACAAAATTAATTTATTTTACAAAAATTTACATATGGTACAACTATAAAAAATTAATGAACTTATGCATGCTTTAATGGAATAATTTTAGATGAATACCATTTACCGATATATCCAAAAAAAAATTGTTCATATCCTCCATTTCATACACATTTCTTTCTTTGCATGCATGAAAGCAAAAAGGGCCCCTTCATAGTGCGTCAAATTTAGCATGTTGCCCTAGTTTTGCAATGCATTCATCATATTTTAGCACAGGACTTCCCTCCCAGAAATATGGGTTGGAGGATTTTTTATCAAACCATCATTTAACTATCTGCTAGAACCTAATCATCGTATCATACACATTTTCTTTTTTTTCCTCAAGGCTCAAAAGTTCCACCAATCTCACATCTATTTCACTATCCTCTTCAACTTCTAAAGCTTTCAACAATTACAATGCCAAAATTTCTATGGAAACAAGTAAAACCACCTCCTTTCCATACACTAATTCATAAGGGGAGGCTTTTAGGATCTACTTAGGTGTAAGTCTATCAAACCATAAAGCATCTCATAGATGCTTGTGCCATTCCTTTTGGTGTTCAGACCCGATGTGCTTTATTAACCTAATCAAATTCTTATTGGTTGATTCTGCTAACTTGTTTCCTTGTGGGTAATAATTTGATGAAGTCTTGAGGTAGACCCCATGCTTGAGAGTGAAATATGACATCCTAGAGCCTACAAAGGCTTGTGCATTATCAGATATGATGGTTTTAGGTGAATTGAACCTTGCCACTAACTCCTCAAGAATGTTAATAGTTTATGTTTCTGTAGCATTTTTCAAGGGAATAGCCTCTATCCATCTCGTGAAATAATTGGTCACCATAAGTATCCACTTATGGCCTATGCTAGAGATGGGATTGATCATCTCGATAAAATCCAAACCCCATTGTGCAAAAGGTTCCTCAATCATGATCGGGCTCAATGGCATGTCAGATTTCTTCTACTTTCCAATGAAATATTGGCATTGAGTACATTTCCACAGTAGGTTATGGGCTTCGGAAAACATAGAAGGCTAATAATAGCCTGCTCACATTATTTTTAAACTAGTAGTCTTGGTAGAGAAGTTTCTTCCCTTAGGACTGCTGCAAAATTCATCTAAAACCCTTTCTTTTCATGGCTTATCTAAGAAACGAAGAAAGATTCCATCATAATTTCTTTTAAATAAAACCCCTTCAATTAGTACATACTTGGTGCCTTACAGTCAATAGTAGAGTCTTTTTTGAGGTGGGATGTTGGTTTCCAAGTACTCCCCCTTTTGCATAAATCATGTCCAATCAACTACCCATAACTCACTAGACTCAAACTAATTCATATAGACCTAGTTGATCTCATCTTCCACCTGGGAGCTTAATTCCTGCATGAGGTATTCACAAAGACCTCTTTTATGAATCAGCTTGGTCAGTCAAATGTCTACATCATATTATATGATCTTGGTGATCTAGTTGGACCTCTTTGTAGTTATCTCACCTTTGGTGATGTATTCCCAAAAACTAGGATGGTTGACAAGGATGGTGATTCTATTGGCTGATACCAAGTTTCAAATTTTTTTTAGGCTTTTAACAATAGAAAAGGCCTATTTTTAAACAAATTTATACCTAGTTTCATATCCTTTGAGAGTTTTGGAATGAAATGTGAAGGGATTTTCTTCACTTACCTCTTTATCCTTCTAAGTGAGCACCGAAGCTATACTATGTTGGCCAAAATAGACATAGAGTAGGAAATCCTTGGATAATTTTGGGTTAGCTAACACCAGGGCTATGGAGATGGCTGCCTTTATTTGTTCAAAATCAAGCTTGCCTTCAGGAGTCCATTTAAACATTAAATTTTTCTTCAACATTAGAGTGATAAGTCTCGCAATTCCTGTGAAGTTTGAAATAAACCAACTAACAAAGTTTATTTTTCCTAGAAAGATCGTAGCCCCTTCTGGTTGACTGAAAATGGTAGATCCATTATAGATTTCACCCCTTCGAGATCTATGGCTATTCCTTCTTTCAAATCCATGAAACCAAGCAGCTTGCCTTGTAGCACTCCAAAAATGTATTTCTTGGGATTTAGGGAAATCTTGAACTACTGACGCTTTTGGGAGACCATTTCTAGATGATTAAAGTGATCATCCTTTGATTTTGAAAAAATAGTCAGTTCATCCAGATATATTGGGATGATTTGATTGATCAATCCCTTAAAGGAGATATCCATCGCTCTTCGAAAAGTAGTGCCCGCATTGGAGAGTCTGAAGGGAATCTTGCATATGTGAATGTTCCCCAATTAGTCATGAGTGTTGTTTTGTGTTGGTCCTCCTCTTTTATGTAAACTTGATTATACCCCAAAAAACCATCGAGCAGTAAGAACATTTTTTATCTGGCCACGATCTACAAAATTTGGTCCATAGAGGGCAAAGGGTAGTGGTCTTTTAATGAAGCTTTTTTTAAGTCTCAAAAATCCACACAGAGTTGAATATCACCATTCTTTTTCTGCACTAGTACAAGGCTAGTTACCAAGGTGGAATGTTTGATTGGCTATATAATTCTAGATTTGATTAATTTTGCAAGCTCTTGTGCCCTCAAAGCCTTGACCTTTGGGTTCACCGACCTTTGTTTCTATTGGATGGGCTTCGAGCCTTTGGATAAGTTGATGGTATGCTAAATGATGCTAGGGTCCTATCCTTTAAGATCATCATAAGTCCAAGCCACGACTCTGGCATATTTAGCACATAGTCTTTTTAGTCTTTCATTATCTGCTTGCGGGATGTCTCTTTCAACTTTTAACTTCCTATCATTCTCGACATTGAGATCTTCATGGTCTGCTCCATTGGTGGTGAATCTTTGTTTGATATTTCTCACATCCTCATAATCAAAGAGATTTTAAAGAAAAATCAAGCCTCGCGGAAGCATATTTCCTTTTAATAATTGGATTACTTGTCCTTCGGTAGCCCCTCTAGCATTGGATTATGGATGATTAGAAGCTTTCCCTGACTTCTATAGAAAAGAAACAATCTAAATGTCATCCTCTAAAACCTACCAATTTTGATCATTTTTGGGTATTCACAATCGGACTATGGTATGAACTACACTCTGTTTTCTTGTTGATTTGGAGGTTGGCTCAAATTGTAAGCCAATCAAAGCCATCCAATCTGCGATAGCATTCTAGGATCTTGGGATAACCTATATGTTAAAAGCTTCAAAGCTCTCGATTAGATCCCATATTTTTTCTGTAAGACCTCATTCTTACATTTTTCATGGCTACTTGTCTGTGGACTTAGCTTATGACCAACTCTGAATCTTCAAATACTTGTACTCTCTTCACGTGTATCCACTCTATGAGAATCAAACCATGGAACAAAGCATCATACTTTTCATCGTTATTTGAACATGGGAATTAGAAGCAAAAACTTTTGAGGGTCTCTAATCTAGTTAGAGATATCAGTCAAATGCCTACTCCATAACTAATTTTGCATTTAGTTCCATCAAAACATAGTATCCATAAACTATTGTTGCATGGTTTGCTAGGTTTCTCACATTCCTTTACCAATTTTAGGAGGACTTGGTCATTATCAAAAATTACATAAGTGCCCAACCCAATAGTATGGAAATTTTCAAATGGGTCAAAATCAATAAACTAGTTTAGCAAGACCTCCTCTTCTAGGGTTTGATCACTTGTGTTCTCCTCGTCTTCTAATATCTCTATGTAATACATCTTATTTTTTGAGAAGGAGGTATGCGTTGCTTCAAATCACAAGACTATGTTGTCTGCTATATGTTTTGGGTACAAAGGTTCTGATAGAATCTTCATCTTCACCCCATGCTTCATCCACAATATCAGCTAACACCAATCAAGCACTAGATATCCACCAAGCTTTGTTGTGAAGTCCCTTGAAAGACACATCCAAAAACTTGGTGGATGTCTCTTACGACTACTTCTTGCATGATAGTTTTCCTTAGACATGAGAAAAGGTTCAAAGAAAGATCTTTGATGGGGCTGACGATCAGGACCTTCTTCCTGTCTATCTGCATGATCCCTTTCTCAAGAGGCTCGTACTTGAGTTTCAGGGCTTCGATTTATAGTGTCCCTCCAGTTTCGACACTCTGTTTTAGTTGATTCTACTTGATAGATGCTTTAGTTGATTATAATACTATGTTGTACCTTTTCATATCTGACTTTGATATTATGTTGTTTTGTACTTCGTGGATGATACTTTTGACATCCTGATCATCTAGTTGTGTTTCTATGATGTTATTAAGATAGACGCATATGTGATATGGTTTATTTGCTTATAAGTTTTCATGTGGTTATCATGTTGAAATGATTTTTTATGATTTATTTTGCTCGTCAGTATCGGTGAAGAAGACAGTGTAGCATTACTCATTCGTGAGTACCCTGCTATGCTACAATTCTTCTTCACGGTGTGTTTTCTGATATAAGTATATATGTTTTAACAATGATGTTTCTTGCAGATATAGGTTCCGGGTATCGGCTCCACCTGCTTGACAGGTTTGAGTGTACCCTTATCCAATGAAATTATGTTGATCCAGAGGTATTGAAAAGTCCTTTTTGAACCATCATTCTTTACTAAACGAGTACCTATTTGTTACCCTTCCTTGTTGTCTAGATCATTCTGTTGTGTCATATTTGTCTGTATTATTTTGTTTGGGAATTAAATATTTAAGTTCAATGATTATCTGATAATATATTTATATTTTATTAAATGCTTATGGTTATGTTTATGGCTTAATTTATTAATTTAAATTAAATGAGATATTTACTTTAAAAGTAAAAGTTAATTTTTGCAAAAGTATTTAATTAAATATAAATGGTTGATTTATTTGTGCAAGCAAGATTTTTTGTGGAAACAAATATTTTAAAAGATGTTTTCAATTTGTTATGAATCTTTGATTTGAAGTTGAAAATCTGATTTGATATTAAAAAGGGTAAGTGAACTAATTGATCAATTTTTTGAATGTATACTGGTCTATCAGCTAAGTTTTATAATTGAAAGTTAATTAAATGCATTAAAAATCTTTTCATGACAATTGTTTTGGAGGAATTTTCATGACATTTGTTTTTTAGAAAAATTTTGCACAACAGTTGTTTTGGAAAAATGTTTGGTGGTTATGGTTGCATTGGAATGAAATATTTGTTGTTATACAGTTGATATTTGATTGCATTACGAATTGATGATTATTGATCTCTAGGTTAGGCAATATTGTTCTATTTTTGATAAGGTGGTGTTGAAGATGCTATAGTGTTTCAATTTTTGATAGGGTATTGGTGAATACATTTCTATAACTATATCTCTATATATATACATACATACATACATACATACATACATATATATATATATATATGTATGTATGTATACACACACGTGCACATATATATATACACACATATATCTAGATATATATCTCAACTTAGGTGCACACAAATACGCATTGTTGATTGCACAAAGCACAAAAAGATTGTGAGTGACAAACTAATGCATAAAAATAACCCAAGCTAGCAAGCAACAAAGTACAAAAGAAAACTAGATTATGTTAAGAATTACATTCCATTGAAAACATGGCTAGCAAATGGAGGTCACAGAAAGAAGCCCACAAAAAAAATCACATTGACAAACCCATGCAAACTACTAGCTTTTTCCTACAAAAAAGGATTGGAAAAAAATTATCACAGGTGACACTTTCGTTTTGGTTTTGCAAACATCATCACCTACAAAAAACACAAAATAGCCTCTAACCACCTATACATAAGTTTCCATTATACAGATATATCCATAGGTGGTCTTGAAACAATAGAATATTGTGTGTGTCTAATGCTGGTGACACACAACCCTACAGATTGTAAATATAAAGTCAGATAGAAAAAAATTGGCCTACTCTCAGTGCTATCATATTGGGTCATTAAGCATGATCAACTCCCACTAGACCCCTGAGTAAGAACATACATTGTCTGTCACTCTGATCAATGGTCAAAACAATATTTCTTATGACACTTACTATATAGTCCATCATTCTAACAACTCCTTTTTTGAGGCTCAATAAATAATAACTAGGAAGGAGTATTTAATGCATGTTTGTCCACCTTGCTTGAAGCTATCTTAAACAACAAGCTAAACCCATAGAATGACACCCAACAATGCATTATAAAAATTTGAAACAATATAGCCTTTTTCCCAGTAGGACCCTTTGAGAAACAAACCAATATAGCCATAGGGAAATGCCCTTTCAAAAATTGCATATGTATTTGCTATCTTCTTGACTACTTGAAAAGGTAGCTACTGCTTATAGCCATTGCCACTACACAAAAACCATACAACAATTAATGTTGATGCCATTTCACCAACATTCTCTATTGATGAAGAAAACACTTTTTATTGAGAAATAAAAAATAAATCCACCGCTTTCATTTCTAGGTCACAATAAATGGAGGATAGAAATGACATCAACTGTTAGCCATATGGTGAATCTGGCATACCCTAGAAAACACAGTAATAAAACCATGCAAAACTAGTGCAACAAAAGCCGAACCATGAATCAAATAGTATTGGTTTGAATAAACTATATAGTCCTTTCCCAATAAAACCTTACCAAAAAGGAAACAATATACCCTAAGGCAGAGAATGACAATCAACACTTCCTTACAAAAAAATACAAACTGTATAACATTAACTATTTCATTGCATTGCAACCATGGCCACAAAAATATTACTTCCAATAGTGACGCATATGTTACACCCACAAAGCACAAAAGGATTGTAGTAACAGACTGATTCAAAGCCTCCACCACAAAACACAAACCATAAATGAATCAATACTAGTTTCAACAACAACCCAAATGGAAAAACCTAGAAAAAACACATGAGATTAGCTTTTTTCAACCATTGGTGCAAAACAGAAGCCATAAATGAAAAAAGTAGTTTGTAAATATATATATGCTTGTGGTAGGCTATATTGTATGATTTCCCACAAATGCCTTATCAAAAATTGTGTAGACATTCACTGTGTTTTCTGAGGGCTTTAAAGGCAAGTGTCCCTTGTAACCATTGGCACTACGTGAAAAACATACAACAATTAATGGTCATGCCATTTCGCTAGCCTTCTCTAATAGTGTTCCAAACACTTTTTATTCCAAGATCAAAGAACAATGAACCCTTGGTTTTGGATGGGTTTGTTGCTGTGAAATTTTGTGCTATTCAAGTGTTTCCATGTGATGTAGTGCTTCATTATATCTTTCTTGTGCACACATATGTATGTATATAAAATTAGATGTAGATAACATTCATATATACTTGGGTTTATAGTAAGCACAAGAAGAATCAATTTTCCTATGTATAATGTGTTAAAAATCTCTTAGAATTTACTCAAGGAAGAAGTTCTACAGAGATGGTGGCATCAATGTTTGATATAGCAGCAAAAATATGGTTTACAATTCCAACAATGCTTCAGTTAGTGTCACTATTGTTTGTAGCTGCTATGACATACATAGAAATCTGCACACACCATTGTTCATCAGTGTTACCTTTTCAACCATTCACACCACATGTCAAACAACAATGCTCTATGGAAATTGACACAAACTGTATATCATTACATAGCCGTATCTACTTTTTTTGTTTACATAAATATGCGCAATATATTGCTACAAATCTAGCAAGGGAGTGCAATTATTACGTTATGCTAAAAAACACATAATAGGTTGCAACCATCTTCATAGAAATTCCACAATAGATAATTGGAGTTATATGTTCACAACCATTTGTCCTCCTCACTCGCACCTCTGCTAGAAGGCGAGTCCACACAACCAGAGGCAACAATACCTTGTTTAAAATTGCAAAAAAAAATTCTATGTTTTATGAGGAATTTAATGGAAAATGTTACTTGTAATGTCCATATTGACTATTTTGTTGTGTTGCAACCATTGACGGTTGGAAGCCACAAATGAAGCACCTAAGGTGGACATGTGCCTTATATATGGTATGTACGTAGCATATATATATATCATTGTGATACAACCATCGCCACAAAAACACATGTTTCACCTGCATTAAACACATTGTAGTAACAAATCGATTGACTTTCAGCATAAGACGTCCATAGATGAATCAATATTAGTTTTCACCAAAAACATACCAGATTAACTATTTTGCAACCATTCACACAAAACATAAGCCCTAACTGGAATAATATAGCTACATGGAGACTATAAGTGAAATAATATGGCCTAAGCTAGGCAACAAGAATCAACAATGGACTACATATATTTTTTTCCATACTATACTAATTTCAATAGTTTTCCAAATGAGAAAATGTGCAAGACACAATAATTCACTCTAACAATTCAATGCAAAAAAACAAACAGTATTTCCTTGCAACCATCATGGATATACTAGGTTGATTAATGGAACAATATACCCTAACCTAGAGAGCTATAGTGAATAATGACCTATGGAAAATAACATTAGCTACTTGTAAGACTATGATGCTTTAAACAATGGCCCAGATGGAAAAGCCCGCAAAAGACAATAATTCATAGTGGCAATCCAACACAGAAAACAAAGAATGTTGCCTTCCAACCATCATGGCTACACAAAGAACACAAATGAAACAATATAATGTCAACTAGACAACAAAAATGAACAAATTCCTATGGAAAACATGAATTCTCCTCACAAAACTCTAGAAATAGTTTTCCCAATATGCACCTCTAGCCATACCTCTACCTGCTTGTTTCAAATGTAGTTGTCCCTGCTTTCTAGAACTAGTACAACAACCTAGGTAATGGCACTATCGATAGGATTGATGGACAACATTTAATTGCTATGGAGAGATATGTATGTATGTCATAGCAGATGCAAACAAAATTAATTCCATAGGACATTGATGATTGTTCTCATTTAGATTAGGCTCTACTGTTTCTTTCTTCATAGGATGTTGTTGAATACCCTATACTATTTGATTTTTGAAAAGGTGCTCTAGCAACAAGCAAACAAAATTATATTTGGCTACCAAAGTAGAAAAGTGAAGGGAAGATAAATAGCTCAAATATTCATAACTTCTACACATAACCTCAAAGATACATATACAAACTGCATATATAGACATAGACACTCAATCCTTAAATCAAACAACATTAGTTTCAACAACAACCCAGTAAATTCTATTTCTCAATAGCATCTTATTGGAAATGAAATAATATAGCTGCATCTATAGACCAGCAGCCAACAATGCCTTATGGACAACATTATATATTCTATACCATACACTATTGGATTGTGAATAAAATATAGAAGCATATTCCGAGAGTTGAAGACATAAAACTGTTTATGCTATTCTCCTAATTTCCAAGATCTTTTCAGCACATTGAATGTGGGAAGCAATCTTTCTTATTATGGTTAATATGAAGCCTATTATTGCAAAAATTACCCTTAAGGACAAAAGAAGTAAGAGCTATCCTAGCAAAGCAATAAACAAGGGGGTGAGTTTATATGAATGTTTTCTACATATTACTTTGCACAAATACATATGTGCACAGAGGAAAAGAATAATCAAACACAACAAAAGAAACCCATACTTTAGTTTTTGTCTTGACATGTAGAGATATATTAGAAACACATTTTCCTACATACAATTGGATGAAGATGTTGTTTGCACTAGGAACATTGAATTGAATGCATAGATGTTTCTGTATATGTATATGTAGATATATACATGCATAAAACCATATCCACAAGTATATTTAGATAATGGTGATATATTTTGTCACCTAACAAAGTTCTAGAGTTCAAATCCATTGATATGATGGATATAATTATGTTGCAGACATTAGGAGAAAATGGAATCCATTAAAAGTAGCCCACATAAAATCACAATACCATCAAAAGTTGCATAACGTTAACAATTTTATTTCATTCCAAACATAGGCACAAAATGCAAGCCATAAAGAGAAACCCACAAAGATTCACAGCAAACCGAAGCAAAAATATATCCATTTCTCAACAAAACCTTATGGAAAAATGGTCAATGTGTTCCGCCTACTCGTGAGAATGTATGTAACTGATGATGGATGCAAAGAACATTGATATATACTAATCCATAACTTTTTTTTGTTGAGACATCTTTGGAATCACAAGATCTATTTTTCACTATTCTATAGTTATGTTTTCTACATCTAATATCATATATCTAGATTTTCTATGGATAGTCAAAATGAAATCAATTGCTATGATAGTCAGTAATGGCTTTTGAATAAGAACATAAACTCTATAATATTAACTATTTTATTATGCATTGGAAATGAGGGAATATAGCCAAAGCTAGGAAACTACAATTAGATTGCATTATGGAAAACAACACAAATTATTTTAATATATTGTAACCATTTCCATATAATGGAAGCCATAAATGAGACAATATTAAATTTCCTTGTGTGTAGATTTGTATGTATTTCAAAGAGGATGTGAGAAATGTACATACGTGCTCTTCCCAATGTTTATTATTTTCTAAAAATAGTTATTTGTTTGAAACTTCACACCTGGGCATACTTCAAATAATATACTTTATATTAACTCTTATATACAACATTGAATCCTTTTTCATAATTATTTATTTTCCTTTGTATTCTTGGTGTCTCTAGGGAAAAAAAGTAGGGATTTTAAAATTGAAATAGTAAACTTGGAATAAAAAATTGTATGTTAAGTATTATTTGAATCATTTAAGGCCTTATTTTTATTAATCCTTTCCTATCGTATTATTAATGCCTGTGAAAAAAAATTGAGTGCCCATGTTGTGTTTTGAAGTCATAGACCTTGTAGTCAGTTGGACATCAGCGTTGTAGCTCTCATCTTTTAAAAGAGAAGACCCAGCAATGTCGGTGGCCTCTAGCTCTACCGAGGCTAGCAAACAATCCTCAAGCACTAGTCTTGTAAATCTATTTCTTGTTTAGTTTTTTTCTGCTACCAATTATATTGACACTTTCTCAAGTGCACCAAACAAATCAAGAATATTCTTCACTTGAATTATCAATTGGTACGATATATGCTCTAACTCATTTATAGTTACCCTTTGTCTTTTCTTTCCCTTTCAATTTGTTGGCCATTTGGGAGTGACTTATGTGTTAGAAGGGGAAATGTGAATGCTTCCAATTGTGTCAATATTATTGTTTTCTTTTAGATTTGAGTCATAGTCATTAATATCTCATTGTTGGCACTATGTTAAGTTTAATTTCCTTGTAGGATACAAATGTGAATCCAACCTTAATAACACATGCGATACAATCTATAGATGTTAAATATGTTTTCCCATCTCCAGTCCTCCAATTAATGCCTTTCCAAAAAATAGGAGGTGATCAAATCCCAGTTGACCGGTACAAATTCATCCTCTTTCATGGAACCCACATGTAGATAAGAACTTTTCCTGCAAAATAAAATGACCTTTTGTTTATAGGGGCATTGAAAATTGATTCAATTTTGTGCTTGACAAACTATTTGTGTAGAAAGCTATGAGAATCAAGGTTAGATATAGTTCTATCTTTCTTGTACATGTATTTTTTTTCTTCCTTGTTCATGGGGACTACCTTTTAAAGTATTTAATGTTTGTTTCATTCTAGGTCAATTGTCATATAGTCCCTAGATGTCAAAATGAAAAATTTCCAACTAATTGGAAAACCTAGATATTTGCTAAGAGATCAAGAAGAACAAATAGTTGGTTGTGATTCACCCTCCCCATCCAAACGGGCCTCAAAATTTGGAATTAATACATCCCCAAGGTAGCAAGATTCTCTTGCGAATATCATCCCTGTTAAAGGGCTGAGTGTTTACCAAACCAAATGGACGATAAAAATGTCGGGTAATAAAAAAGAGGGATATGCACCATTACAGTAGATAGGGGCATGGGGGATAGGTATTCAAATTTGATATTACTAACAATGAGCGAACAAAAATACAAATTTAGTGCTTTAATGACATAGCAGAATTGCATTATGATAGGGTTGAGGTGGGTCATACTTGTTATGTGTCAAAGGGATTGGTGAGATAGGCAGATAGGAAATTTAATAAGTTAAATAGCTAGATGGAAATCATTTTAGATCAAAAATCAATGTTAAAATGTTGTGATGATGAGGCCTTTGTGCTAGAGAAAATCTTTAAATTCATCCCATCAAATTAAATTGCAAATTGCACAAATAATAGTTTGATTGATGTTATAGGCACTGTGGTGCATGTAAGAATAGTATCGACTATACAAAGAAAGGATCAGTCCCAAAAAATTCAGAGGACTATTAAATATAATTATTTTTCATACTTTTCAATTGATGTCAATTTGTGGGACTCACATTAGGAAGCAAAGGGTGATGAGTTGGAGAGGTTGTACACCCCTGGTTTAGCTCTCATCCTTGCTGTTAAAAATGCACGTGTTGGGTGCTTCAATGGAACAGTTCTTAACACAGTTGCATGGACTCTTCTATATATAAATCCTGACATACCAGAAGCACAACTCTTGATCCAATGAGGAAATATTGATCAACCTACTATTGAGCCCCCCAGGATAGTGCCTCAAAAGGTTGCATTGGGAAATGGGAGAGTCGCTATTACATATATCTTGGATCACTACCTTGGCTTGCCAAAAACTTTGCAAGCTACTCTCAAGGAAATAGTAAAATATATAAAAAATGATGCATTCTATTATGCTACATGTCTGTTGTAGGTGAATGGTAGGCAATGCAAGAAAAAGTGTGAATAATTTGAGCAAAATACATGGTTCTACCCTAAATGCAAGACAACAATAGTTGATTGTGACTTTTGATATTTATTGCAGCTAAAGATGGAAGACCACATAGGTGAGCTTTGTGAAATTGCTTTTGATGAAGCTACGACAAGCCTATTGCAAATGTCAGCAAAATAACTTTACATGTTGCAAATGTTTCAATATGAGTCTACCACTGCAATGAATGTTTATTTTGTTATCAATGTTGTAATCTACACCTCATTTGTGTTCACTATTCTAAGTATTAAAACTCAAACTTATAATTTAGAAACAAGACTCAAAACAACAATAGTGAAAGTTCCAAGCATTAACTTTGAAGTTGAGTGCAACCTGTTACTCTCATATTTGTTTGCTATTCCCCCTACTGTGCAAGAGTCCCCAGAGATAGTTGTTGTACTGACTTGAAAACCAAAAAAACCATGCCTAATTGTGCCTTTGCATATTTCTTATAGTTCATGTTAATTGGACATTTACTTCATTTTCTTCCCTCGCACTGGTTCTCACATCAAAAATACCTTTCCTTTTGACTTCTATTGCTTTGTTGTTGGTTTGACTAGTTACATATTAAGACAATGAAGTATAACTTATAATCTTTAAGAAAAAAAGATACAGTTGTTTTATTTTCTATTATTCACGTTGCTTATAATTTTTTTCCATTTTAAGTGTATATTTCTAATCTAATTTTATGTTGTTTATTTATATAGAGTTGTCCTTTTTAAGAGATGTATCAGTATCTATAGTTGTTCATATCTCTACTTGTGGATATGGTTGTATGCATGTGTACATTTATGTATGCATATAGATAAATATACATGCATGTAATTCAAATTTCCCAGTGCATATAACTTTCTAGTACAAATGTGCATAGATATATGTGTGTGTAATGTATATCTATGCATATATGCATGCACATTTCAAGATTTATAGGTATCTATGAGTTTTTTTAAAGAGAATATTGTTCTCATCTTGTTTTCAATGTTCTCAGTGGATAGAATATCTTGACAGAGTTTTGTGTAGATATATGTGTATATCATGTATTTGTCTATGTAAGTATATATGTCTGGGTATCCATGTAATGCTTCATGAATGTTCTTGCTGCTACTTTGTGATCCCTAATGACAGTGCCATGATGGATATCGATGTGATATGGTTCTTAGCTATAATTTTTCTTATGTATGTTTTGTATCTCAATCCACAACCCAACACTGAACAATTCCTTATTGACAATATCATAAACTACTTAATTAATTTGGTAAGTTTTAAATGTAAAGTATTATTGCAACATTTGCCAATATATGTAGTACATACATGAGACAATGTTCCCATGGCAAGTTGTGTGAAGTGATGCTTGTTTCCTTTGTGCAAGAAACACAAAAATATATGTGCATTTAAACTTATCTATATTTCTTTCACATGTATTTACAACTTTGGGTGTGCATATGTATATATGTCATTTGTAGAAACAATCATCACTGTGGTGGCACAAAATTTTCATAGCAGCTAAAGCTACAGACAATAGTGAACAATTCCCTATGGAAAGTAACATAAACTATTCAATTGCTTTGGTAACTTTAGAACTCTAAATATTATTGTGCCATTGCTAGTCTATGGAACGTATATATGAAAGAATGTTGTTATTGGTCTATTTGTATTCCTATGGAATGATCACCCCTATATGGAAATGATAAATGATATATACTTTATTGCTTTAAAATAATTTCCTCTATATGGAAACTTTTTGTCAATATGCTATATGTGTAAACTTTGGAAGGAATTTTTGTCAGCCTTACCAGTTTTAAAGCTACTCAACAACAATCACCAATGTAAATATATTTGCATGTGCCCCTACACCGACATATATCCATGTACATTTTTGTTCGCCACCTACATCTTTATCAATTTCATTCGTCCAATGCATAGATAGGGATCTAGTGCTTTGAAATAACTATCCATCAAAAAGTACATAGCTCTTCTGTTGTGTAGCATTTTCCTTTATGTGTATGCATATATGTATGTAAATAAAATTAATTGTAGGAAACATATACTTCTACCTTTGTTTACTGGTTGTAATAACACCTTTCATTTTTTGTGTTTTGTGGACTTATGCATATGGGCCACTATTGTAACTGATGTTGTTTTATTTATGGCCATGATTTTGTGGCAATGGGTTGCAACGTAGTAGTGGTGATGGTTGTGAGTAACACCTGGCTATAAAATCCTCTGAAAACATAGCAAAATGTGTAATGCCCCGCCTTGTAACCTAAAGAATGATGCATTGTCTATGAAAAGTGTAATAATTTTTTTTTTAAGTAAATATTTACTTAACTAATTGCAAACATTCCCTAAGTAATCGAACACACTACTTGAAAATCCCATAGACGACTATAGTATTTAGCATTGCATATATATTAATTTTCATAAACTTAAAAGTATACATTGAATAACATTTAAATCACATCATTGAAAGCATAAAATACATAAAGGATTCTTTCATACATTGCATTTGAAATAACATTACAATACTTATTTTCCATAATGAGGTAGATCAAATAAATGTTTACAATTACATATTACAGATGTTCACCTCATTAACAATTGAGGAGTAATACAAATATAAAATTTTCAATGATACAAATAAGGAAGTCCATATATCCACATATGAGCTCTCCATCCATGAAGCATTCTTTGCCATGAACAAGAACTGGGGACCCAACGGAGTAAGGTGCACGTTCCACCCAACCATGTGGTACCCGTAGGTCCACCCCCCATGCTAGGAGATAGTAATAAGGTTCCCTAGACATAACCTACAAACCATAGACACGAGTAAAACCATAGACAATCTATACAAGTGCATACTTGACTTATTGGTTGCATTACTTCCAGAATTAGGATAATCAAATATGCTAAGTTCACAAGGTTAATGTTACTTTAGGTGGAGTGTCATCACAATGTTGCATAGGTTACCCTGGTGCTTCTTCATAGGTTTCGGCCCCCAACTTGGGTTACCCTGGCAACCTCTTACAAAACCCGGCCCTGCATGCAAACTGTTGCGGAGTCGAATATCTTTTAAAATAACAAGATATCGACTTTTCCTTTCCAGGCCTTCTCGACTCATTCTCAAGACTGAACTAGCTCTTAAGTCCATGAGTGAGGCATAATTAATCTAGTTAAATATTTTAGAATACCCAATGTGTTGATTTAGTTTTCTCTGACTTACTAACTCTACATGAGTTACCTTGACACCACTTTGTGTGCCGGCCCTCACAAAGAACCAATTCCCTAAACATAACACAAGGAAAATAACTCCACTAACTAAGGTTGACAAAGTGCACATAAACCAAAAACAAATATCAAACATGGATCACAGACATCACATCTTGTTTATGGTACCAAGTGTCTATAGACCATACAAACCCATGTGCACTACCCTAGTCAACTCAAAAGATTGGATTTAAACAAATAACAACTCCCTCATTAACAAACTTATCCGAAGAATTGTAATCTAATATAATCCCAATTTTCCTAATCAAAGAGAAAATACAACTCAAAGCAAATCAAGGATAATAAACATCTAACTTTTAGATTCACTAAATAATTTTTAAATTAGTTGAAAATAGTATGAATATAAATCAACTTAATTAAAGTTCTATTCTCAAAACAATAAAAAGAAATTGTTTCATTTGATCTAATTTTGATTTTCTCAAATT
The DNA here is from genome assembly GCA_007258455.2 of Sequoia sempervirens. NCBI lineage: Eukaryota > Viridiplantae > Streptophyta > Pinopsida > Cupressales > Cupressaceae > Sequoia > Sequoia sempervirens. Next base: position 31,152 of record VDFB02200884.1, on the reverse strand, counting down.
CACATAAAAATAAATACCAAAATTTCTTATTCAATCTTATTGTTTTAAAATAGTTAATCTTAAACTTTACATGCATTATAATTTAAAGAGAATATATTTTAAAAATACTAAAATTATTTCCTACCTATAAATGTTTATATTCATACCAATATTATTATACATTCATATATACATATATATTTATATATATATAAATATATATATAAAGTATATAAAATACCAAATAAATATCACTAAATCTGTGATATAAAGCAAACCTTTAAAATAAAAATTAAGGCGAATTAATCAAAATAGGCGTCTGAGTTTAATGCACATCCGCGGACTGTATACACAGTCGTGGACTATATACACAGTCTACCCCTATTGGGGAAGCGGCTATGTTAGCAGCCATGCACTGCCTATGAGGGTAGCGCGGGCTGCTTCCACAGTCGTCGCCCCTTTGGGGCGGCTGTGGGGGTAAACCCCATCGGCCCCAATACAAATGAAATTTTTATTTTTATTTTTTTTTAAAGAAAACAAACATTGCGATTTCAATGACGGATTTAATCCATTTTTTTTTTTTAAACTCAATACTTCAATCTCGCCTGTACGGCGATTTCCGGAAGTACATGTATTTTTAATAAAATTTTCACAATCTACTTATATATGAATGTAAATATATATATATATATATACATTCACAATTAAAAGATAGATAAATTATTGAAATCGGGCAATTACTTTTAACAGGGCTTTTATCAGGAAATTGAGAAATTTAGAAGTATACACAATTTTTCCCTCAACAAGTTCTAATTCAATCACAGAGGGTTTCAATTTCATTTTCCAAATAAAAGATTTCCTTCACAATTTAATTACTCAAAATATTTTCTACAGGAAACTTTTAACAGAGATTGTTACAAAGGTTTCCAATTCCTTAATTTTATTTAAAAAGTTTTCTTCTGAGACTTTTCAATTGCTTAACAAATTCTACAGGGTTGCTCTAAAATTTCACTATAAAATCTTGTTTTAAAAGATAACAGGAAAGTAACAAATTTCTACAAAATAATTTTTACAAAATTCACCGTGAAGAAATACAGGAATCACAACCATAATTATTTCCTCAAGCAATCTTTAAAGTCCACAATTTTACAAAACTTACACAAATCCAATTCTTACATAGGCAATCTTTCAAAAGAAGACAAATTAAATTAAAATAGGGAAATACCTGTAATCCTGTAGCTTCAAAAACTTGACTGTAGAAGCAAAGCTTTGTTAGCCTATTGCGTGCAATCTTCCAAAGCCCTTCTAGAACACCAATTTCCAGAAAATGCAAATACTAAACCAGAGAACTTTCGAAAATATTAAGCAAATCACAAAGTCAATCACGAATTTACACAAATCAATATTTTTAGCAAAACCCTGTTCTTTTTATTTCCGGTGAAGTGATTTCTTGTTTTCCCCAAATCACATAACATCTTTTGAGAGAATCCTCAACAAGAAAAAGCAATTAATTTAACTAACACACTTGGCAAGAAGATAATATCTTCTAACAAACTCACGGAAAATCTTTCTTTCTTCCTTATCAAGAATTCAATGCATATTAAAGAATTAAAGAATTCAAAATTCAAAATTCAATTTCCTTTTCTTTATTTATTTATTTATTTATTTAAAATTTCATTCCCACAAAACATTTAAAGAATATAAAATCTATTCTCACAAATAAAAGAAACTTTTAATTAATTAATTAATTAATTTAATAAAATAACTTAATCACAGAGATTAAATTATTTAACCAAATAAACTAATTTAATTAATTAAATAGAGTATAAAACTTTTATCTAAATTATCCAAAATTAATTTGAATAAACATTAAATTAAATAGAACATTAATCTAACATTAAATTAACAAAATTTTCCTTTCATAATAAATAATCCAATCAAACACAAACGAGGCAACAAAGACACCAAACTTAAACTGACGACATACTATGACTAGGTTTAAGACTAGACTAGGAAAAACCTTGTTACTACCTCCCAATCAACATTTCCGTTGAGTCTTGACATGCTCAGACCTGAGAAACCAGATGGAGCCGTGTCATGTACCTTAATCCTACAATCGACAAATAACATATATATATATATAATCCATGTTTTCAAACACACCGCAAGTAGAAAAATCATGGAATACATGGGCACCACAAGGAGTGATGCAACTCCATTCTCCACACCAATACACATCACATCAAACTGAAAAATTAAAATAACTTAATCTACCATAACATATATATAGCAATAACATCTGAAATTAAACATCTATGCTAACATAAAGCATGTCAAAATAATTACCACCATACAATGTATCATCACATCACAAAATAAATCCACCATTGCTCTAAAGTCAGCGATCAAAATATCCAAAACAAAGTACCAAAGTGTATCCAAGGAAAGTATGATAACAAAACATAAGCAAAATGGAGGGGTACTATATAATGTCTACACAATCTTTGACAGTGCATTGTTGTGTGTCATTCTCTGGGTTTCCCTTGTTCCCCAACAAAGTTGTCAGTAAGGAGGGAAATCTTCTCTAACGGTGCAGGTGCAATCATCAACTATGTAATTTTTGTGATGGTGGTTGGAGGTTATTTTCTGTTTTGGCATCGGGTGATGGTTATTTTGTGTTTTCTTTGTTCACTATACTTAAACTTCCACATGGAAATTTATTCCTGCTTCCTATCATGTAGTCTTTTTTGTATTGGTTGAGAGTTTCCATCACATGTAACACAAGAATAGGTACTTATGTTTCAATTGTAATTTTGTTGTTGGAGATCCACATCATACATTTATTAAAAAAAAATTTATCAACTTAAACATGTGGTACCTATTCTTCTATAAAGTAATTGCTTAGAACCATCACAACTACATGGAAAGACTACAACAATTAATCCTAGGATACAAATCCGAACAAGCATTGCTAGCTTCTATGGAGTTGGTTAGATGTTACTTTGTGTTCTTTGCATGAGGCAATGGTCACAAAAACTTTACAAAAGTTTTGGTTGTGATAATTCTTTTCCCATTTCTTCCACACATGAATCTTGTATATAACACTTGAAAATTAAATTTATCATTCCAAGAGTGTCCCATAAAGAAGAGATAGGGATTAGTATGTATTAATGGTATTTGCATCTACTATGACATGCATACATACCTCTACATAGCACATATACATTGTCCACCATTGTGAACAATCATGGCATCAATATTCCTTCATGTGTTTGAAGACAACTTATGGGTATATTTGTGTAACATCCTATGATGCTCTATAGGTAAATTTTTTAGCATTGGCAAGAGCCTCAAAAAGCAATCATTTGAATGATAGACTATATATGAAGTTTAGTAAGGAACATTGATTTCAGCATTCATCAGAGTAGTGGCCACCCAATATTATAGAGAAAACCTCATTTTGTTCTCTTCCATTTTATATGTTTTATGTGTGCAACTGAATTCCTCACTTGAACTGGGATTTTTGTGATTATATGTAGATTTGTCTATGTATTTTGCTAGATACTACATGATACATACCAACAATTAGAGTGCACTATAAATCAAACAAGTTGATCATCTCCAACAATACTGTTCATTGACATCATCATCAAAATTTTCTCTTCTTTATGGTAAGTGAATTGCTTCTCCTTTCCTCTTCATATCTATGCATATAGAATCTGCACCATCTCTAAATTCACTTCCTTATGATTTTTTATATATGACATGTAATTTTGGTATTACATATATTTCGCTTATAAATTATAAAGCCATTTAAATTTCGTAATTTACATATTTCTTACAAATAAAACATGTTCATGGCACCAAAGTTCACTTTTCTCTTCTGTGTAGGTATATTCTACTGACACAATTTTAGATTATAGCTACATTGTATTTATATATATACAAGATGTACAGATCTCCCAAATAATAAATAGCTTTACGAATCCATATTTTCATGTTGTATGGCCTCACCTACATTCCATTTGTATACAATATAAGCATATATATCTTTTTTTGCATTTCTCATTTCACAACTGCATGTCAATTTATTAAAAATGTATAACAGTGATTTCCATTGAACAAATTTTTCTCAAGTGCCAAAGCATTGCCTTCACGATTGATCAAAGTGGTGGAAAATTAACGTTACTTCTCAAGGGTTTGGTGAGATCCCATGGAACTCCATGACCCAATATGGTAGGGTGGAGAGAAATCCTCCTTTTCTGTGTCCAGACTCCAATCCATTATGTGCACAAGGTATGCCTAGATTTTATTTACTTACTATGTCCTACTACAACTACATTGCATCTTATTTGTAACTAATTGTATAAGCCTTTATATTTTCTAATTTATTTATTGTCTACCAATGGTACATGTTTATTACACTAAAATTCAGATAATACTTTCATGCTTGCAGCTAGACACAACCCAAACAATCATCCTCCATGGGCCTTTTGATGCCATTAAATATTGTATTAAGTCAGTAGTGGCCGAAACATTACTTTCACCATTGATCACAATGGTGGACAATTTATTTTCTTTCTCGAGGCTTTGGTGAGAGCGCATGCCACTTCATGAGCCAATATGGTAGGGTGGAAATTTGTCCTTGTTTTTTTGTGTACATATTGCATTCTACCACATTCACAAGGTATGGCTAAATTATGATTTATTTATTTTTTTCCAATGGTACATGTTTATTACACTAAAATTCAGATAATCCTTTCATTCTTGCAGCTAGACACAAGCCAAACAATCATCCTTCATGGGCCTTTTGATGCCATTAGATCTTGTATTAAGTCAGTGGCAGCCGAAACATTGCTTTGACCATTGAACACAGTGGTGGAAAATTTATTTTCTTTCTTAGGGGTTTGGTGAGAACACATGACACTCCATGAGCCAATATGGTAGGGTGGAAATTGGACCTTATTTTGTTGTGTACATACTACATTGTGCCACGTGCACTAGGTATGGATAAATTATAATTACTTCATTCGTCCCATTACAAGTATAAAGCAAAGTATGTTTTATAGAATATAAAACTTTGATACATCCTTATTTACATATCGTGTATGAATTAGACATGATCACTACACTAAAATTCACATTTTATATACACATAATCTATATATGGTCTCGCCTTAGCAAAAAAGGTTTTGCATAGGACTATAGCTATGAGTTTTAGCTTTCTGTGGTGATGCCTATAATGGAATAAAATAGTTAATGCTATGCAGTTCATTCCTTTTTGCATAATCACCAGACTAAACTTCACACTTTTTTGTTATTCTTGTAGACCATACTCCAGATATAATCTAGAATTTGATGAACTAATGTGTTGCAAACAAACTTTCAGAACAATGATAGTGACTACAAAATTGGTAACAATGGTCAAATAGACAATGAGATCCTAATGTACTCTATATTGATTCTAATAAGAAATATTCATTTCACCGTTGATCAAAGTGGTGGGAAATGTATATTCTTGCTTGGGGGTTTGGTGAGAAACCATGAAGTTGCATGACCCAACATGGTAGGGTGGATAGAAGGCCTCATTTTTTTGAGTTTTATTTTATATGTTTTATGTACAAATTTCTATGTTTCTGACATAAGATTTAGAGAAAATTCATATGTTTTAGGTTATGGTTGCAACAGGATAAAATAGTTAATCTTATACACTTTATGTCAGGTTCTATTGGGCATTGTTGATTATTGTTCTCTTGCTTAAGTTATATCGTTCCATTTTTTAGAACTTGTTGTTGAAAAGACTATATTGTTTCAATTTTCGATAAGGTTTTGTTGAGTTATTGTCAATTCACTTTGGGTCTCTCTTTATTCCTTGTGTTTTGTGGCTATGTTAATAATGAAATACAATTGTTGATGTTATGTAAAAAATTTTGATTGTTATTGTCTCGCTCAGGCTACATTGTCTCATTTTTTATAAGTTTATGTTCAAAAGGCTATATTGATTGAATTTTCCATAAGGTATTGTTGAGAAAAGACTATATTGTTTGTATTAGGTATTGTTGATTATTATTCTTTGTCTTAGGCTATATTGTATCATTTTCGATGAGGTGCTATTGAAAAAGATGTATTGTTTCAATTTTTGATAGGTTTTGTTTAGAAAGGATATATTTTTTGATGGGTTTATCACTATTAATTTTTGAGAGGGTGTTGTTGAGAAGGCTATATTGTTTCTATTTGTGATAAGCTTTTGTTGAGAAATGGGTATATTTTATTATCGTTGCATTATCTTGCTATCGTTTTGCATGGGTCTAGTGGCTATGGTTTTAAAGTTTGCATATAATTTTTTGAGAGATATTTCAATCACATGTAAAGTCAATCTGGTTAACAAAATTTTAAAAATGTATCTCACAATCAATATCAGTAGAAACGAATGAATGCTATTATCTTTTTCTTGTTTTTTTTGTTATCCATGATTTGTCCAAATATATAGTTATTGGACAATTGTATCTCCTAGACCAAATCAATGATATAATAACCTTTCAGATAATTTTATTATGTGTTCCATTAGCATCCATACAAATCTATACATAGGGGTAATAAAATATAGCAGGAGTAAATCATTGTTCCAATTAAAACTTACAATATATACTACCATTGGCTACATTGACATTTCCAAGCACCTTTTGTTGTCTCTCAGATTGCATTCGAGCCATTTGCACTTCGCGCCGCCATTGGCTCATCGTTGCATGTCACTACATACAACTGCTAATTTATATTTTTTTAAGTATCAAACAAATTATTGAAACACATAATTCCTTAGCATATTTTTTATTATAATAAATATTTAAAAATAACAATGTTTGAAAATTATTAATTAAATGGAATTTGATTAACTAAAAAGAAAACCTTAGTAGGATTGAAACAAACACCATGAAAACTATAGAAGTTGACTACATTCTTCAATAATTCTTGTTTTATTCATTAAAATGAGACAAATTAACAACACCCTTAATACATTGCTAGTGCAATAATATATTGGTTAGTTTTACTTACTACTAGCATTCCTCAGCATGCTCAGACCCTGCGAAATGAAGGAATCATAATTAGTTGTATAAAAAAAATTATAGTACGAGGAACAAGAGAAGAAAATGAACACAACTACTATCTTACTGTTCATAATCGATGTATATTTTTCTAGCTACAGGATCGACGATATTAGAGAAGGCCTCTTGAGATAAATCGATGGGTCCAGTGCATCCTATAGGGAAATAATCAACAATATTCACAACAATCGATTCGCCCTTGCAAGGCTTGGGAATGCCCAGATGTGTTGCACCGGTGCAAGTGACTCGGTACTATCTTCTGCAAGCGGCTTTGTTGCCCCAGATCACATCGCTAGCCACTGCGATCATATTTCCTATTATAAATTGTGAGGTGTCATTTCCATAGCATGCAGAAGCTTCCTGAACAATTCCTCTCTATTAAAATCATCATAAACAATAATACCCATCTCTAACTTTGATCACAATGTTCAATCAATCACATTATAGTGTTCTCAAATAGTAATACCCATCACTAAATTTGATAACAATTCAAAATGTACTTAAGGACATAATGATCATAAAATGTTGCTATTCTCTATGCACCCATACAACAATTCCAGCCGCACATAAATCTCATCATAGAAACGGCCCACCAAATGCTACAAATAACTCTACCTGCCATTGTTTCTGAAGCTCTAGAATTTCCCTGCTTAATTCTCTTAATGGCTACAATAATAGAGTTGAACTTTCTGAATCTTAAGCAGTGCAGGTAAGTATATATAGATTCTAGTTCAATAAAACTGTAAACAGGGAAGAGGTTAGGGTACTCCCTGTCTTGGGTATAGTCAATAGTGCCCATGTTGACATGTATGTATGAGTAGTATATTTAAATGACCTTGAATAATGGGGTATTCTTGTAGTTTAACATAGAAACATATTACCATACACCTAAAAATGATATAATTGTTGGAATTGTTTAATTGTATTTTATTGTTACCTGTAATTTAATTTGGTTGTAATTCTTATTTGGTGTTTTTTTATACTACAAGGGTGTCCCCGTGACCCAGCAACCCTTACCTTGGGTAGCTGAGGTGAGCTACGGTGAGACAAGTCCCTTGCAAGTGAGATCCCCACCTGCAAGAGAGCTAGGGTGAGACAAGTCCCTTGCGGGTGAGATCCCCACCTGCAAGAAGTCTCAACTCTTAAACACAGGAGTGGAGTCGAACCCGAGACCAATGATCCCCACCCGCAAGAAGTCCCACCTCTTAAACTCAGGAGTGGAGTCGAACTAGAGACCAATGGGGAGAAAACCCACTACCCAAGCCAACTTTACTACCCATCCGAGCTTCAAGGAGGTTAGGGGAAAAGTCTATTCCTATACCCTGGGTCAATAGAGCAGGAACTGATACATAATATAACTAACCCTTTCCTTTTCCCACTACAAACCAGAGTCAAACCTGTGACCTTGAGGAATGCAAACCCCGAGACCCAACCAACTCTGCTACAAGTTGTTAATGAAGTTAACAAATTTATTTGACAATTTGTAAAGTAGATACAAGTTGTTGGATTAGAAAGAGCTTGAAAGAATTAAATATGGATTTGGATATGATAAAAAATATATTTAGTTTCCATGTGAAGTATCGAAAGAATAGATAAGATCACAAGTGGAGTGTAAAATTAAAGTTTCTAATTTTATTTCATAATTAAAACACTAGGATTTGCATGAGGACCATAATGAGGCTTTTAAATGATTTATCCTCATGATTTTGGAAACCGCCACTATTTTCTAATTTTGAGTTTTAGGTATATATCAATTCATAGTTGGGCATGCATGATTTTTTGTGATTGTATGGTTTTAAATAAATTCATCATTTTTTCTTTCTAAGCCTTGAGTATGTTAATGTATTGTAAACTAGATTTAGTAGTGTGGGTTTTATTTCTTAAAGTTTTTTTAGTTTAAATTCTATATTATTGTGATGAATACTTTTAAATTTATTTTCCACCTCTTAAAATTTGTTAGGCCTTGTATGAATGTCTCTCCTATTGGTTAGTGTACGAAATTTTGTTGATATCATCTTCCTTCCAAGAATAATTTGTAGATAAATAAAATTATAATTAAATTCTACAAAATTGCAAAAGTTTTCATTTATTAGAGGATGAAAATGTATAATTGTTAAAATTGTATAGACGTCAACAAGTTTTCATTTGATGTTTTAAAAAAATTATAAATTGTCAAAAATAATAACTAATAGTAATAAATGCAAAAATTTAAAATTTATTGCTACAATCAATAAAAAAATTCTAAATTCATAATATACTTTCATAATAAATATTATAAATCGTATAATAATATAGAACAAAGATAATTACTTGTAATAAATGTTA
>VDFB02200884.1:0-21645 GCA_007258455.2 Sequoia sempervirens | reverse complement strand
AAAACATATTTTTTAGAATCTGCAGACAAAATTTGATGAGACTCTAGTTTGTAACATCTTCAAATTCCTCACGATTTAGCCACTATAGGTGCCCGAATGTGAAGATTTAGTTAAAAAAAATTATTTTAGTGTCCAATTTGGCCAAAAATTGTAAACCACTATTGGGGGATCACCCTGTGTGGATGTTTGGTCTCCTGAATGCTAGCTAGTTTTGAGATTAGTTGTTGTATGGTTTGTGTGTGCTTGCAATACTTGTGATCATAGCTGTTTTTTATTTTAATTGTATATAAAGTGTGAGATGAAAGATAGATTTTTATTTATACTATACTTAATATAGATGCCAATGTGCATATAAATGAAACCATAAATGAAACAGTATTGCTAAAAATCACCTGCATACCAAAACCCACAAAATAGAATAAATCTTGATATCAAGATTCACCAAAAAGATACCAAATTTGACTATTTTGCAACCATTCACAAAAAATGGAAGCCATAAATGAAACAATATAGCCAATAGTCACTGACCTACCAAAACCAATGAAACTATAGTCTTCTGAACAACAATCGACACAATGAAACAATATTGGTTTCAAGAGTCAACCAGATGAAAATACCCACACAAACACACGAATTCAAGACAAGCAATGGAAACAATGAAAAAGATGTTGTTGGAAAGCCCAAATTGTTTCAATTTTAAATCAGGCTTTGTTGAAGAAAAAACATTATGTCTTCACATGGCCTTCCCACTGCAATTTTTTGGGTATGGGATTCTATTTTCTCCTTCAACTTTGTAGCCATGTCTACAAGGGAATTACATTGCTAACACTATTCAGGCTTTACACACACACACACACACACATATATATACAAATACTATGTATATATATATATATATATATATATATATATATATGTGTGTGTGTGTGTGTATACATATATGTATATATATATGTGTGTGTGTGTGTGTGTGTATTTATATGTATATATATGTATATACATGTATATATATATGTATTTATATCTATATGCATGTATATATATGTATATATATGTACAACAACCATTACCGCTACACACACTTGCACCTTCATGGAGGCTTTCCCTCCACAATTATAGCTACTATATATATCTACATATATACATGTCTATATATGTATATCTATATGCTTTATGTGTATTGGTGATGGTTGTAATAATAGCTACCATTTAATTCCCCAAGGAACAAAATGAATGTCTAAAAAAATTTCAACAAGGCATTGTTTGGTGTCATTCTATTTCTATACCTGATATGGGAGCTATGAACAATGAGGGTAAGCTTTTGTGAGGGTGCAACCTAGATTAATCTTTGTACATCTTTTGCGAAGGTGGGTGGAGGTTACTAAACACATGAAACACAATAAAGACATAGTATTTCCTTCCACCAATGGCAGCTACAGAGAACCCATAAACCAAACAATTTACAGTAAGCTACAGAGCAACAATCAACAATCCCCTTTTAAAAATAACATAACTATTTTAGAAATACTCTACGAATAGTTTTTCCAATATGCACCTCTTCCCACTTCCTTCAATTACACCTCTTCCCACGTGTTTTCTCTTCCCTCCATTCTTTCTCCATGGACTGCAAAAAATGAACACATAACTATCACAACCCACCACGACTATGGAAATTTTGTGATGGTGGTTGGAGGTAATCTTGTGTTCTTTGCATGCACTAATGGTTGCAAAAGGTGTGGGTTGTGATAATTCTTATATATCTATCTATATATTTATGTGTGTATATATATATGTATATATATATATATATGTTTATATATGTGTGTGTATATATATCTATATATATATATGTATGTGTGTGTGTATATATGTAAATGTATGTATATGTGTGTGTGTGTACATATATATGTATCTGCATATACATATGTATATTATATGTATGTATATGTATTGTGTGTACACATATATATGTATATACATATGTATATATGTATGTGTATATATATATGTATATATATGTGTGTGTGTATATATATGTATACGTATATACATATATATGTATACATACATACATATATATATATGCTATATATATATATATATATATATATATATATATATATATATATATATATATATATATATATATATATATATATATATATATATATATATATATATATATATATATATATATATATATATATATATATATATATATATATGTATATGTATATATATATGTGTATATATGTATATATATGTATATATGTGCACAATATGTTATTGAAAATTGCACAGACATTCAATTTGTTCTCCAAGGACTTTAAACATACATGTTACTTGCACCATCAGCACTACACGAAAACCATACAATGATTAATGTTGATGCCATTTCGTTGGCCTCCTCTATTGCTGTGCCAACCACTTTTTTAATTTAAAAAAAAACAATAGAACACCTACTACAAGATGTTGGAGACCTAGAGCCGTGAAGGCTAACGGAAATTCCAACCAATGTTTCCCATAGCCCAATGCTAATTGTTGTTCTCTAGCTATATACTTTCATTTGCAATGCATAATAAAATAGTTGATATTATAGAGTTAATGTTGTTTTCCAAAAGGAATTTTTCTCGATAGGGTGGTGCTCAAGAGGCTGTACTATTTCAATTTTTGATAGGGTGCTAGTGAATACATTTGTGTAAGTATATATACATACATATATATATACATATATATACATGCATACATACATACATACATACATACATATATGTATTGTTCATTGCACAAAAGGACCAAAAAATCGTGCTTGTTAATCAAATGGATAGAAATAACCTAGGTTAGTGAGCAATAGAATGCAAAAGAAAACTGGATTATGTTAAGAATTTTATTCCATTGCAAACATAGCCAGAAAATGGAGATCATAGAAAGAAGCCAACAAAGAAATTGATATTGACAGACCCATGTAAACCACTACCTTGTTATCCCAAAAAAGGGTTGGAAAAAATTATCACAGGTGAGACTTTCAATTTTCTTTTGCAAACATCATTGCTTGCAAATAAAAAAAAAGCCTCTAACCATCTATATAGAAGTGCCTATTAAGTTTTCCTTATGAAACTTAGTATATAGTCCATCACTTTGACAATTGCTTTTTTGAGGCTGAAGAAATAACAAATAGGAATGTGTATTTAATGCATGCTTTCCCCATTGTTGATAGCTATCTTGAAGAACTAGCTAAACCTAGAGAACGACACCCAACAATGTGTTATTGAAAATTGAAACAATATACCTCTTTCCTTAGTAGGACTCTTTGAGAAACAAATCAATATAGCCATAGGGTAATGGCCTTTCAAACATTGTGCAAGAATTTGTTATCTTTGTGACTACTTGAAAAGGTAGCTACTGCTTATGCCTATTGTCACTATGCAGAAACCATACAACAATTAATGTTGATGCCACTTCATTGGCCTTCTCTATTGATGAAGCAAATGCTTTTAATATAAAAATCATAACAGAATCTACTACCTTCCTTTTCTAGCCACATTGAATGGAGGCCAAAAATGACACAATATAGCCTTGTCCAGACAATAAAAGTGAATAGTGCCTTTTGTAAAACAATGTCAATTGCATACATTAACATTTACTATTGTATTACATTGCAACCATTGCCACAAAAATATTTCTTGCAACATGTAATGCCCGCCACACTTCTGCTATGCAACTCTGATACCTATTTTTATAAGAAAACTCCACTACATGGAGATAGTCCTCCCATCATGTTTGCTAGTCCATCACATACATGTGCAACATTTCCTCAAGGATCTGGTTGAACCTCTTACTCTATCCATCTGTCTCAGGATGATACGTTGAACTGAAGTTCAATTGTGTCCCCATAGCATGTTGTAATGACATCTAGAGAGTTGAGGTGAACACAGGATCCCTATCAGAAATGATCTGACGAGGAATACTATGCAACCTCACAATATCTCCCATGAACACTCTAGAAAAAGAAAAGGCATTATAGGATGAATGAATAGGCGAGAAGTGTGCTACCTTCGACAACCTATCCACCATCACCATAATAGCATTGTGTCATCCTAAAGATTTGGGTAAACCAACAATGAAATCCAATGAGATTATATCCCATTTCCACTCTAGCACCAAATGTGGCTACAAAATCCCTACCAGATGTTGGTGTTTAGCCTTCACTCACTGACACTCTAAACACCTTGACACAAAATCGGTGATATCTCGCTTCATACCTACCCAAAAATAAAGTTGCCGCAAATCAGCATGCATCTTCTTCACACCTAGATGAGCTGAATAAGGTGCCCGATGTGCCTCTGTCAAAACCAAGGTATGAAGATCTCTAGATAATGGAACATAAATGTGTCCCATGTGCCTCAACAAACCATCTGAATCTAGAGAATAATCTAAGAATCTACCTTCCAGAACCCTACCTGACTCTATCTCCAATCTCACCTCCTGGTACCAACTGTTTGCAGGAAGTGCGGAAAGAATTTGACTCCTCAAATCCACACCAAGAGTCAACTTAGACAACTCATGTCTCCACCTACTGAGAGCATCGGCAACTACGTTCTCCTTCCCCTGGATGAACTTCATATTGAATTCATACTCACAAAGGAATTCCATCCATCACCTTTTCCTAGCAATAAGATTAGGTTGCGTGAAGATGAACTGTAGACTCTAATGGTCATTGTGCAACTCAAATCTATGCCCCAACAAGAAATGTCTCCATCTCGTCAAGGCGTGCACTACCGCTACCAACTCAAGATTTTGTGTAGGATAATTCAATTCATGATCCTTGAGTTTGCATGATTCATACGCAATCACTCGATCATCTTGCATCAAGACTACTCCTAATCCCTCCAAAGATGTGTCAGTATAGACAAAAAAATCTCCAATAGGATCAGGTATCACAAGAATCGGTGCACTAGTCAACTTCTCCTTCAGCGTCAGAAATGTTGACTCACACTGTTCTGACCAAACAAACTTCTTCCCTTGCCTTTGAAGAGAAGTGATAGGATGTCCTATCCTTGAGAAGCTCTCAAAAAATGCCTATAGTACCCTGGTAAACCCATGAAAATACGTATCTCTACCACATTAGTGGGTGTGGGCCAATCACTAATAGCTTGGATCTTCGCAGGATCTACTGCAACACCCTCTCCTGTAACCACATGCCCAAGGTACTTGACCTCAATCTTAAAGAACTCACATTTGGATATGTTAGCGTACAACTGATTATCTATCAAACACTGCAATACCTGTCTCAAATGCTCCTCATGTTACTCTACTATCCTGGAATAGATCAATATATCATCAAGGAATACCAGTAGAAATCTATCCATATATGTGTGAAAGACTTCGTTCATCAAGCTCATGAACACAGATGGCACATTCATCAACCTGAATGGTACCATAGTAAACTCATAGTGACTGTAACATGTGTGAAATGCCATCTTATGGATATCGGCATCAAAAATGCATAACTGATGATACCCTAACTTAAGATCAATCTTTGAAAAGACCGTAGCACCCTTGATCTGATCAAACAAGTCATCAGTCCTAGGTAAGGGATATCGGTTCATGATTGTCACTTTGTTCAATTGACGGTAGTCGATACACAAATGAAGAGAACCATCCTTCTTCTTCACAAAAATTACTGGTGCTCCCCAAGGTGAAACACTAGGGTAGATGAAACCCTTCGCTAACAACTCCTCTAGTTGCAAGTGGAGTTCCTTAAGCTCCTATGTAGTCATTGGATATGGAGCTCGTGAAATAGGCTCAAAACCAGGTAACAGATCAATCCTGAAATCAATGTCACACTGAGGTGGCATCCCTAGAATATCATCAGGAAAAACATCTGCATACTCCTGAAGTATGGGGTAGCTATCAAGAGTAACCTTCTCTTTACTATCACCCAACTCCAAGTCATCTACTATTACTGCAAATAACTGACATCCTTGATGTACACATCTCCTCAGCTACATAGTTGAGATCATCCTCAAGGATATGGGTCTCTAAACTCCCACAATCTCTACCTCACTACCAGATGCATCAATGCATCGAATTGACTTTCCTCGAGAATCTATAATGGCCTTGTGAACCTCAAGCCAATCTATCCCTAAGACAATGTCATACAACCCCAATGCTATAATACAGAGGTCTAATGTAGTGTGAAAGGATCCAATATCCAATCTACAATCAGGTACTAGCGATTGAACTACAACTTTAGCATTGGAGGCCAATTCGGCCTACCACTTAACATCTTGCTTTTCCCTTAGTCTAAATCATGCCACGACAGATGATGAAATAAAGGAATATGATGCTCCAAAATCAAATAAAATGGTAACTCGGTTACCCTATAACATACCATATGTCTCTACTACTATGCTCTGATGATCAGCATGGTGGTTATCAACCACAAAAAATACTCGATGGCCTCTACCTGCATCACCAACTGTCGACTCTGAAGCCATTGGCCTCTGAGAGTACCTTGATGTGCCCCTATTGGGACACTGCCATGCTATGTGACCCTATTGGCCACACGTAAAACATCTAGTACCTCTACCATAACCTCTACCTCCAAAAGGTGTGCTCGACTGCTAAACACTACCCATATAGGTAGACTGTGAACTCTGTGTTGATTGCTCAAAAAAATTGTGTTTATTATGCCTCCAGTTCCTGTCACCAGCCGACTAATATCTGTCACCCTACCTCTACTGGAAATTATTTCTTTTCCCCTATGAACTCTAATACTGTCCACTCTATACTAACACCTATTGTGTCCTAGGTGGTCCAACTCCCTAAGTCTGGCCACTACATGCACTAGGTCTTACAGCTGAAGAACTACCTATTTGCACTCTAGTGTGACCACCCAATGCCATCGCCTGGTTCTCCTCCACCAATTTGGCCTTCACCACTGCTGACTCCATATTCTTGGGTTTGAAAACCAGCACACCACCACTGATCTGGGAATTTAAGCCCCTAATGAAATGTTGAACCAACATGCCCTCATCATCACCACTACCCGCAAATTGTTTGAGCTCTTAAAAATGATGCTCATACTACTCTACAAACATGGCCATCTATTGTAAGGCATGGAACTCATCTCCATGACGTTGACGCCAATGATCATAAAGAAATATGTCCCTAAACCTCTCTAGGAACAAATCCCAAGATACAATACTAATATCTAAATGGAGCTTCTACTCCTCCATCCTCCACCAGGTATATGCAAAATCCCTCAAGTGCATGATTGCACACCTAGCTTTGGTGTTGCTACCATAAGGGCACATAGAAAAACACCTATTTAGATCTATTAGCCATGTCTTAGCCTCTGATCCACTGCCCAAACTATCAAATGTAGGTGGATGAGCTCTAAGAAGGTCTCTCATATGAGAAGCCATGACTATCTCTGACTAAGCTGGAACCTCTCTCTCACCTATAACATCCTGATCTCTACCCTACCATGGACCCAGATCAGCTAGAGTCTCCTCTAGTAAATGACACAACTAAGTGTCCCCAATCCCTGGTGGATCCTGATTCTGATTATCGACCTCAGGTATGTATTGAGGAGCCTGCTGCTCCTCACAATCTAAGTCATGGGGAACAATAGGAGGTGAATCCTGCTAATTACCTCTGCAACCCCCTACTCGACCATGACATCTACCATGACCTCACCTAAGTGGCATGATCCTATACAAATACATACCACGACGTAAGACAAGGTACTCAAACTTAAATCATGCGCAACTAACAACTTAATGGGTTCTACATTATCCCAGAACACCCAGTGTTTAAAATTGGGCTCTAATACCATGTGTAATGCTCGCCATGCTTCCGCTGTGCAACTTTGATAGCTATTGTTATAAGAAAACTCCACTAAATGGATGTAGTCCTCCCATTGTGTTTGTTTGTCCATCACATACATGCGCAACATATCCTCAGGGATCTGGTTGACCCTCTTAGTATGTCCATTTGTCTTAGGATGATACATTGAACTAAAGTTCAACTATGTCCCCATAGCATGCAGTAATGACATCCAAAGAGTTGAGGTAAACATAGGATCCCTGTCAGAAATTATTTGAAAATGAATACCATGCAACCTCACAATATCTCCCATGAACACTCTAGCAATAGACAAGGCATTATAGGATGAACGAATAGGCGAGAAGTGTGCTACCTTCGTCAACCTATCCACCATCACCATAATAGCATCATGTCATCACGAAGAGTTGGGTAAACCAACAATGAAATATAATGAGATTATATCACATTTCCACTCTGACACCAAATGTGGCTGTAGAAGCCCTACCGGATGTAGGTGTTCAGCCTTCATTTGCTGACGCTCCAAACACCTTGACACAAAATCGGCGATATCTCACTTCATGCCTACCCAAAAATAAATTTGTCACAAATCGGCATGCATCTTCTTCACTCCTGGATGAGCTGAATAAGGTGCCCGATGTGCCTTTGTCAAAACCAAGGTATGAAGATCTCCAGATAATGGAAAATAAATGCGTCCCCTCTGTCTCAAAAAACCATCCGAATCTAGAGAATAATCTAAGAATCTACCTTCCAGAACCCTGCCTAACTCTATCTCTAATCTCACCTCCTAGTACCAACTGTCTACAGGAAGTGTGGAAAGAATCTGACTCCTCAAATCCACACCAAGAGTAAATTCAAACAACTCATGTCTCTGCCTGCTAAGAGCATCGACAACTACGTTCTCCTTCCCCTTGATGAACTTCACCTTGAAGTCATACTCACAAAGGAATTCCATCCATAGCCTTTGCCTAGCATTAAGATTAGGTTGCATGAAGATGAACTGTAGACTTCGATTGTCATTGTGCAACTCAAATTTGTACCCCAACAAGAAATGTCTACATCTCATCAAGGCGTGCACTACCGCTGTCAACTCAAGATTTTGTGTAGGGTAACTCAATTCATGATCCTTGAGATTGAGTGATTCATACGTAATCACTTGACCATCATGCATCAAGACTGCTCCTAATCCCTCGAAAGATGAGTAAGTACAGACAACAAAATCTCAGTAGGATCAAGTATTGCAAGAATCAGTGCACTAGTCAACTCCTCCTTTAGTACCAGAAATATTGACTCGTAGTGTTTTGACCAAAAAAACTTATTCCCTTTCCTCTAAAGAGAAGTGAGAGGACGTCCTATCCTCGAGAAGCCCTCAACAAAATGCCTATAGTACCCTGCTAAACCCATGAAACTACGTATAAAATTAATTGAAGATTTTTTTTTTTTTGGGAAAATTTGTTGTTAAAATAGAGGAAGGCTTTCTTTGTATTGCATACATTTTTGGATTTGGAAGTGAAGATTTTTTAAAGAGGATCTAGAATTTTGGATTTGGCAAGGAAGCACAACATCAAATTGTATTTCTTCAGACTTCAAAACACAGGTTCTTTATTGCTTTATTTTTTTTAGAAGCTATGTTTTTTTAATTTTGAAGAGACCTTGTAAATCTTGCTATGAATTCTTGATAATCTGTGTAGAAAAATGGAGAAATTCTCAGATTTTCTGAAGAGAAAACAAAAGGAATACAATAGAAATTCTAGCAAATCAAATTTTAACAATAGAAATTTTGAAAGAGAAACAAAAGAAAATTTTGAAACCTCTATGTCTAGAGTTGGAATTTTCCATTACAATTTAGAATTTGAAATTAAGAAATTGTGCTTGAAAATTCTTCTATTGTAGTGTTTTATGTAGAAAAATTTCCCAATTTGACTATAAAATGGAAACTTTTTTGTATATGTATATATATATAAATTTTGTTAATATATATATACACATATATGTTATATATATGAATTTTATTTGCTGGGAAATTTTCTATTAAAAATTTTACATAAAAAAAATAATTTTGTCAAAAAAAAATTTATGTTCTGGGAAATTACCAGGCACAAGGAATTATTGTTTTTTATAAATTTAAAAAAAAAAAAAAATTTGGAGGGGGGCTCTGCCCCACAACCACCCCATAGGGAGGTGACTCTGGAGGCAGCGCCACTGCCTTCATAGCGCACCCCTGTGGGAGGCTACGTAGAAGCCTTCCCCACAGTAGGGCAGTGTCCCCTATTTATTGGGGTTTGACTTTAATATAAAGTTTTTTTTATTAAAATATATATATTATATATAATATTTATATATATATATAGGTAAGTACTGTCAAGGGGACAACTCCCATAAATATGAATCCAAAAAGAGAAAAAATGCATGCCCTAATGAGAGGGGTGCAACACAAAAAGACCCAGAAAATGAATAGTCCAAACCAAAAGCTTACATGAAAAAAATTAAATCTATTTCTTTGCATATTTGAATGCCACTTGAATAGAAGAATGAGATTTCTTCCACCTAACTCCAGTCTAGTCTTGTTCTGACTTAGAGGTTGTATAAGGATCAGAACACTCGTTCCCAAACTTCACTGCATCATTGCAAGTGGTAGCAAGAGAAAAGGTGGAGACCTCATCCTTACCAAGGAGGCTCGGCTGTGTGCTCTCTGGAGAAGACATGTAAAAATTGGCAGTGCAAACTTCCAAATAGTTATCTTGCGAAGCAGGATCATGAGGGGAAGACGAAGTGTTGGCCTCCACCAATGAAAGAGGAGAATCTTTCGTGCAAGCATCCTTCAAGTTGTGGGACGGAGGAGGAACCGAGCTCTAAGAAGTAGGAGTGGGAGGAGTTCTATTCTTTGTAGGAGGAGAAATGGCATAGTGGCGTGAATTAGCACCTTCCCAGCATGAGGGTTTGTGAATAGGAGCATCATTGGCATGCACCCCAGCATGTCTTCATTGACATTGAGCAAAACCATGGTTTGTGGCAAAGCAAAATCTACACCTGAATGCTATCTTTTCATAATCTATTGGCTGACACCAACGTCTCTTTCCAACTTTGAGATATATATCTGCCAAAAGACCTTTTGATACATCCATCTCAACACATAAACAAGCAAATGTCTAGTTTTCATAGTTGATTGTCTCCTTTGAGAGGTCGTGATATTTCCCCAAACCATTGTCGATTTCCTTCAGACAACTAATTTCCCAGAATTGTAAGGGGGGGTAGGGTAAACAGACCCACAAAAATGTTGTTGAAAAAGTATCTATGCATTGATCAAAAGAAGGGAACTAGGGCTTCATGCACAAAAAATTTCCATGGAGAAGCCACGAGCCAGTGTTGAGCACCATTTCTTTGTCATCCACAAATTCAAATTCTAAGATAAAAAAACCTTTTGGACATGGGTATATACTGATTTGGTCTTCCAGATATTCTTTCCAATTTTCCTTGATCCATGAATGAAGGTCATAGAGTTTAGGCCAAACCTTCATAAAACAACAAATTAGGGCATGTTCCACAAAAAATTCTTCCTTTTCGCAAGCTAATTCATCAAGGTAGATCTCAGGGGTAAAGGTTGATTGTCAAACAACAAAGGGAGGGCTCATAGGAGAGCCTCCAGAGGACAAGAGGGTATTGGGCATATGCCTGGGAGGGGCCACACCAGAAACCCACGAACCCAGGTTACCCACAGTCGCTAGGAGATCACATCACTGAGAGGGGGGGCACTTAGTTAGTGCATCCACAAAGCTCTTCTTTGAGCCTCCCCCAACCGCACAACCAAAACCCATATTTAGAGTGCCAATCGTCGCAGACGAAGAAGGTGAAACCGTCGTTGGCATACCACCAATAACCTGACACTGACCATCATCCCCCGAGCCCCATGAGATCGACAGAGAACTAGATTCCTCATTATGCGAAGGCACACACATAGCCAGAGGAGCCTTAGAATCTACATTAGGGAAAGCAGTACATGTTGGCACACCCACAGAATCAAGCCGACCTTGGCCCGTCATAGAAGAAGGCGCACCAAAATCCAATTCCGAATTCGTAGAGGTTGTGGAGGGCATAGGAGTTGAGGAAATTTTTGGCAGAGCAGAGAGCGCCATTTCAGAGCTAAAAAAAATTGAGGGTAAGCAATCTCAATTGTTGACATGGTAGAGAGTGACCCCGTGAGGTTGAACCTTGTTTGATGGCACTACAGGCAAGAAGCCCCACCATTTCATCATAGGTTCTCCCCCAATCTCAATTGTTGACATGGTAGAGAGCAACCCCATGAGGTTTGAACCTTGGTTGTTGGCACTACAGGTAAGAAGCCCACCATTTCACCAAAGGTTCGCCCCCATATATAATATTTATATATTATATATATAATATATATATATATATATTATTTTTTTATTATTATTTATTTAATATATATAATATTTGTATATTATATATAAAATATATATATTATATATTTTAAATATTTGGTTTTAATTAAATAATTGGAATATATTTGTGAATCAGAATTTAAATTGGTTTTTTTAAATATATATTTAAATATAAATATATATAATTGTATATACATTAAATATATAATTATATATATATATATATATTTAATTTATATTTAAATATAATTACTTTAAGGTGATTTTATTATAATGATGCAAATATTGTTTTCATAATAGAATGATGTTATTAGAAAATTGAATATTTTAACATTAGTTGTAATCAAGGAAGTTGTAAGAAAAACAACTAGTTTAAGCTTCTTATTTTTTTTTATTTTTTATTTTTTTAATATTAATTATTCTGATTGATTACATGCAAAATGTAATTGCTTTACTTGAATTTAGGAAATCCTAAAGTAGGTTATTAAATTTCCAAATTGTCTTTTCATTATGTTATCTCTCTCATTCTCATTGTTGGGTAAATGGAGTTATTTGTTATGTAAGACTTGAAAATGTGTTTTCTTGAGATGGGGATTGTAACTTATGTTGGTTTAGCTTAGAAATAACTTGGGTAGTGCACATGTGATATTTTATCAAGTATGGTCACCTGATTCAACGAATAGGTTGTATTGTACATTGTTATTAAGTTGGTATTTGTAATTGGTTATGTGCACCTAGTTTACCCTATGTTAGTGGAATTGATCCCTTAGGTTGTTAATAGGGGAGTGGCTTTTCATGAGGGCTGACACACAAAGTGGTGTCAGGGTAACTCATGCAGAGTTAGTTTAATTAGTGAAAATTAAATAATATGTTAGGGAAAAAGGGTAGTTTAAACACTTAACTTTTGTTGATGCATTGCTCATGGACTCAAGGGCTAGTATAGACTTGGGATGAGATGAGAAGGTCTGGAATGGCATGATCAATATCTTATTTCTTGGAAAAATAATTGATTGCACATTGGATTGCATGTGGGGCCAGGTTTTGTAAAGGTCACCAGGGTAACCCAAGATGGGGGTCAAAGCCTAAGAAGATCCGCTAGGGTAACCCATACAACTTTGTGATGAAACTCCTCCTATGACAACTGTGAGTTATTGTGTTGTATTGTGCAGTTGATCATTGTTATCTGGAAGCATTGTAACCATTTTATAAGTTTTGTACTTGTGTAGTTCAATATCTTTTTAATTTGTAATTGCAACACTTTTGTATAAACTATCTCATTTGGAAATGAGAGTTGTAGTTGTAATATTGAATGGATGCAATGTATAAATGGTTCATTATTGTACTTTATATTTTATGTGATGTATTTTAATGTTACTAGATGTATGATCTTTAATTCATGAGTAATAATCTTATGTTATGTTTAGTAACTTTTTTTAGTAATGGGTATTGTAAGTAAGCGTCGTCACATACCATAGAGAATGTATGTATAATTTTAGTTTACTTTACTTGTTTAATTACATTTAAAAAAAAAAATTGTTCTCTTTCATTATGTGTGTGACATTCTCTAGGGTTTCATGGTTGGTGTTACACAACAGTGACCCATATGGAACACCCTCAAAACACAAAAAGCTTGCAGAGCGTGAACGATTAATGAATCAATATATATATATGATAGCGAATAATCCATTTTGGATAACAATATAAACTATATAATATTAAGTATTTGATTATGCATTGCAAAGAGTGGAATATAGCCAAAGCTAGCGAACAACAATTAGATTGTGTTTTAGAGAACAACACATACTATTTTAATATATTGCAACCATTTACATAGAACAAAATCTATAAATGAGACAATATTAAATTTTGTTGTGTGTAGATATGTCAAAGTAGATGTGAGCAATGTACATACGTATTCTTTCCAATGTTTATTATTTTATCTAAATAGTTATTTGTTTGAATCTTGACATGGCATACTTTAAATTTTATACTTCATATTAACTGTTATATACAACATTGAAGCCTTTTTCTTAATTATTAACTTTTCCTTTGTATTCTTGGTGTTTCTAGGGAAAAAAAGAGGGATTTTAAAATTGAAACAGTGAACTTGGAATAAAAAATTGTATGTTAAGTATTATTTGAATCATTGAATCCCTTGTTATTATTAATCCTTTCCTGTCATATTGTTAATGACTGTGTAAAAAAATTGAGTGCCCATGTCATGTTTTGAAGTCATATATCTTCTAGTCAGCCACTAGCATTGAAACTCTTCAATTCTAAAAGAGAAAATGCAACAATGTTGATGGCCTCTAGATCTTTCAAGGCTGGCAAACAATCCTCAAGCAATAGTCCTATAAGTGTGTTTGTTGTTTAGTTTATTGTTGTTGCCAATTATCTTAATAGTTTCTCAAGTGCACCAAACAAACCAAGAATATACTTCATTTGAATTAAAAATTACTATGATATATGTTCTAAATTATTTATATTTGAACTATTTGTCTTGTTTCCCTTTCAATTTATTTTCCATTGTGGAGTAGCTTATGTGTTAGAGGGAAAAATGTCTTAGTTTCCAAATGTTTCAATATTACTGTTTTCTTTCAAAGTTGAGTCATAGCTATAAATATGTCATTCTTGCCACTATGTTGAGTTTAATTGTCTTGTAGGCTACAAATGTGAATCCAACCTTAACAAAATATGCGCTATGATTTATAGATTTTGGAGATGCTAACCCATCTATAGTCCTCCAACTAATGTCTTACCAAAAAATAGGAGGTGATCAAAGCCTAGTTGATCGACACAAAGTCATCCTATCTGATAGAACTAACAAGCAAATGGGAAATTTTCCTACAAAATACAATGACCTTTTGTTTACAGAAAATTTAAAATAGGTTTGATTGTGTGCTTGACAAATGATTTGTCTAGAAATTTGTGTGAATTGAGGTTTGATATACTTCTTCCTTGTTTGTACTTGTAGTTTCCCACTTCCTTGTTTGTGGGGGCTGCCTTTTAAAGTATTTAATGTTCATTTCATTCTAGGGAAATTGTCATACTATCCCTAGATGTCAAAATGATAGATTGCCAACTAATTGGAAAACCTAAATATTTGTTTAGAGATCAAGATGAACAAAAAGTTGGTTGTGACTCGCTCTCCCCATCCAAATGAGCCTCCACCTTTGGAATTAATACATCCCCAAGGCAGCAAAATGCTCCTGAAAAAATTAGGCCTATTAAAGGGTTGAATGTTTACCAAACCAAATGGATCATAAAAGGTCATGTAATAACAAAGAGAGATATGCACCATTATATTAGGAAAGGGCGTGAGGGGCAGGTATTCAACTTTGATATCATTGATGATGAGGGCACAAAAATATGGATTATGTGCTTTAATTACATTGCAATGTTGTATTATGATAGGGTTGAGGTGGGACGTACTTATTATGTGTCAAAGAGATTGGTGAGACAAGAAGACAAAAAATTTAATAAGTTAAACAACCATATGGAAATCATTTTGGATCAAATTTCAATGTTAAAATGTTGTGATGATGAGGCCTTTGTGCTAAATAATGTATTTAAATTCGCCCCATTAAATGAAATTGTAAATTGCACTAATAATAGTTTAATTGACATTATTGGCACTGTGGTGCATGTGAGAATGGTGTTGACTATACAAAGAAAGGATCAGTCCCAAACAATTCAAAGGACTATTAAACTTAATGATTTGTCATCCTTTTCAATTGATGTTAATTTGTGGGGCTTAAACTAGGAAGCAAAGGGTCATGAGTTGGAGAGGTTGTACACCCCTGGTTCAGCTCTCATCCTTGGTGTTAAAAATGCATGTGTTAGGTACTTTAATGGATCTATTCTAAACATAGCCATAGGGACTCTTCTATATATAAATCTTGACATACCAAAAACACAACCATTGATCAAAAGAGGATATATTGATCCACCTACTATTGAGCCACCTCGGGCAGTTCCTCGAAAGGTTTCTTTGGGAAATGGGAGAGTCACAATTGCATATATGTTGGACCACTACCTTGGATTACAGGAGACTTTGCAAGCTACTCTCAAGGCAATAGTAAAATTTATAAAAAATGATGCATTTTGTTATGTTGCATGCCTATTGGAGATGAATGGTAGGCAATGTGGGGGGGATACAAAGTCTCTCTTTCCCTCTTATTGGGGGATATTGATTTTATCTTTTTGGTGGATGTAGTCCTTGGGGGGTGTTGATGATTCCTCTATTCATCACTTCTTTCATTAATTGTACATGATTATTTTTATGCATTCTCCCTTTTGAAGACAAGTTTTATCCCACTAGGGTTTTCTCTTTTTCTCCATTTGTGAGACATCATTTATAAATGGGTACCTAACATGGCCTTGTAGTCAAATCCCATCCTTGCATCATTTACATTGGTTAGTTCCTCTCTAAGTTTCTTTTAAGGGGGCCGTTGGTGTGAATATGGTGTTTTACCTAACTATTCCACTAGTAGGTTCTATTCACATTTTTATTTTACTTAGGTCCTAGGAATCTTTCTAGAAGTCTAATTTGTCATTTAGATCTTATCTTATGTAATTTAATTCTTTATTCCTAGGTCATTTAATATTTATTAAGTTAGTTGTCTCATGTTATAAGATTAAGACGTGATATCATCATCTTGTCTAATCCTATATCTCACCTTGTCCATTTAAGCAAGGCTCTTGTATATTTGTATCATAATATATCAACCAAGCTATTATATTTCCATGCTCTCTTGTGCAAGGTTATCTTTTTTTGGTAGGTGACTCTAGGGTGTGAGCTGATTTTTAGCACCTACAAAATATAGTTTTTTTTTTTAGGTGAAAGTGGCAAGCCACTATATATAATATATATATAAATAAAGCAATACAAAATATGGTTCTAAAGAGCATACCAGTGGGAAAGAACTAGAAAGAAAACCTTTGGTTGTAGCTCAAAAAGTAAAAAAAAACTTTGTATACCTATCACTACCTACAATCCTACTAATTTCGAACCCCTTTGTTCTTTTACCAGACCTTTTATACAATGCCAATACTATTTTTTCCAAAGATACCCTGATCACAAAGATCCATTACAAACACCCATAATATACCCTGATCATGATGATCAATTACAAAAGTCCATAAAAACACCCTAGCTTTATATCTATAGCTATAAGCAAAATCTAATAATTAAAATATCTTGATTACCATACATTAAAAAGAACCTACTTTAACACCACCCCTATGAGGACAATAAAATAAAATTTCATCTTGAATTTCTTGTGAAAACACTTGCATTTTCCCTACTACTATTCCCTGAGAATGGAGCGTAACATTGATATCAGGAATTTGGTGAAGCAATTTGCTATTCCTACGAATGAGTGGTTGAGTAGAAACTTGTAGTCCTTCAAGGCATTCATGAGCTTTAAGAAAATCAATTGCTTGATACTTCCTTCTAAACTGGTTCACTTCTTCCAAATGAAACTCTTGGTGATATTTGTTGATGGCTTGATTCAAGAAAGAAGATGAATCATGCATATTGGATAGAATAAAAATGTTAAATGCCTCCACATACCTCTTTTTATAATGAAGATAATGTCTACGAAACAAGCACCTAAAAAATATTCCTTTGTGGTTATATTTTATATTTGGTGATTAATTTATTGAGCCCTTGTGAAGTCATTGATGTATTTACTATTATAAAAATATGACCTCAAAAGTGGGCATTGGGGAACACACCATGGCTTTGGTTTTCTATTATTTTAGTGAAACCACTTATGTGTGTTTCTTCTCTCCTTTCCCATATATTAGAGGTATGAGACAATGTTTTTATATCATTGTTTAAAGGTACACAAATGATGATCGAATTTTGTTAGAGTGTAAAGTGTATTGTGTTGATATTGTATCATGTACATCAAGAAGATTAATAGATAGTTGTCCTCTTTCTCTAGTAGATATTTTTCTAAAACTATTTATCCACATAAATATTATGCCACTATGGTTTGTTGATTTTTATCTTATTGTTGATTTTTTGCTTCTTCACATAATATTTTATCGTAATACATGATTAATTAATTAATTTTAGATTTACGCACACTTTGAAGAATATTTTATTGTGGTAGTTTTAATATGTTTCTCAACACAAAAACATCTTCATCTACATCATAGTTTGAAGAAATTTTGTGCTCTAGTGGAAAAATAAATCAATTGAAGAGATGAGTTAATCATGTTTTTGTGTTCTTGTCTTTAAGATTAACACAATTTTATATTCTCTTTAGTAATGGTTTTCTTATCTAAAATATTTTTAAGATAATATTTTTTTAATTTTTTTTTTTATAATTATTTTAATTCTTTGTTGTTATCTTTATGTTCCTGATTATTAATTTATTACACATACTAAATCAATTTTAAAAACTAAATTATGTGATATATTGAAACCTCTAACCTAATTTATCAATATCTATAACCATGATACAACCACATCAGTGATGTATCTCCTATTCTCATAGACCATAGTATTCAAGCTCTTAAAAAGGCATACTTATAAAGATAAAATATTACTTTAAAAAAAAATATATATTTTAATTTATTGTTAGACTAAAAGGAAAGGACTTTTTATAGTCCAAAAATATCTTACTCTTTATAGGATTTGAACTTGTGACCTATCTTTCAAGAGTATAAGTTCTCCACCACTATACAATCTCAAGTGTACAAGTAGTATGACCATTTTGTTCTCTTAAATGTACAAAAAGTCGTTTCAAGCATTGATAAATTTAATATATTTAAAAAAAATAAGTTTCTTTAAAATTTTCAAAGGGAAATAATTATAAATTGTTTTTATTTAAGTACAAATAATAAATTTTAAAATTTAGTTTAAAATATAAAAAAATCCATTCTATTACATTTAAATATTTATGAATTTATTGAAAGTGTAATCATATAAATTTACATGACATATTAAATTGTTTTAAATTTATAAAATATTATGTTTCACTATTATTTTTGGAATTATAATCAACTTAAACTAAAATATTGATTTTTTTTAATTTAATATGATATTTTAAATTTTATAAAAAATTATAGATTAAATTGGTAAATATGTTTACTCATATATTTTATGTTTTAAAGTTTATATATAAATCTCCATAAAACATTTAATCTGAAACTACTTTATCAAAACAAGAGCTACAAAGTAGTGAAGTTCTACCAAAAAGTGCAAGAATAGTCCTATTTTGATTTGTTGTGTTTGCTATGTTTTAGCAATAGTGTTGATATTATAAAAAATTAATAGTAATCTTAAAATTTGTCATATGGTGGCATGTAATATTATAAACAAATTGTTGGAATAATGTGTTAGGAAATCTATTGATAGACCTAATCAAGGATACTTATAATCATGATATAATGATTTTACTCCAAATGAGAACAATGGCATGGGTACATTAGGTCACACTATCATTTGTAGCATGCTCATCTATGATCGTGCATCAAGAAAAAAATTCTTCTTTACATATGTTGTCAAGTCCATGTGAAGGAAAAAAAAAAATAGTCATAATACAATGTTGTGGTCTCTTAAGCTATTTGCTACTATAATTACTTTCAGAATCTAGAGCAAACTAAGTTGTTCAAATTCACTATGTTATCCAATAGATATAATTTTCAAAACATTTGGCGATGTCTTGTGTTCTAATCAACACCTCATTGTTTTAAACCATACACTATTTCCACTATTGAATGCAATGAGAATGGAAAGTAAAAATTTAAGGAAATAAATCTTTGTCTTCATAATTATTCATTACTCTTAGCTTGTAAAAAGTAAACTGGGCCATAATCTATGGAATTTTGTTAAGCATCACATTTCTTTATTCATAAGCACTTATAAACTTATATCAAGCTTGAATAAAATAAGTTGTTATTCACAAATGCAAGCTGAGTATGAATCAATAAAGAAAAAAGATAGTTATGAACTGTGATAAAGTATACAAAGATATCCAATGGTACACATACTGTAGTATCCACAAGCCATGGAATATCTGGCTTTAATAGTTCTGACTCTAGAGTCCTTACAAGTATATTGAACATAACACCATAACAAGAAAACATAACATGTATCCCCATTTCTATGAGGCATTTTTTCATGCTTCCCTACCTTGTTAACCCTACTGAATTGGAAAGCTTGTGAGCTCACTAGCTTGCCAATTCGGTAGGGTTGACAAGGTAGGGGTAGCATATGCCTCATAGAAATGGGATCTCACTGTGATGTACATCACTATGAGATCCCATTTCTATTAGGCATATAGTTGAAAAGGTAGAGGCAGAATATTCCTCATAGAAATGGGGTCTCATGGTGATGTACATCACCATGAGACCACATTTCTATGAGGCATACACTGCCTCTACCTCATTAACCCTATCGAATTGGCAAGCTAGTGAGCTCACTAGCTTGTCAATGCTACCACATTTTGCATACATTTATATGAAAACAAGGCAATCAACTACTTGGTATAACTGTTTGACAAAATACCTCAATGAGATATGTTCTCGTGGAGTAGAATGATTGTAGGATATGCACAAAATAGATTTATTGAAATGGCTTTAGAAAATTTCAAGCATATGCAAATTGTAGGTGTAAAACCAAATTCAAATACATTTTCCAACATCCCCCATGCCTATACCAAAATGAAAGATTTGGAGGTGGGTATGTACATCCATGAAGTAAAGTTGAGAAATAATGTATTAGTTTACTTCCTTATAACTTCTGTGATATATATGTGTATACAAAGCGTGGAAGCATACACAAAGGTAAGTAAATTGTTTAACAAAATTCCTCAAAGAGATGTGGTTTGAAAATGTAATTGCTTAGGGTGCAAAGGGTAGTAATAATTTAAAATGTGCTTTAACAAGCTAAAGGTTATAATGACAAAAAAAAATGATCAACATGGAATATGCAAAATAACAAAGATCAAAGCAAGCCAAAATAGAATGAAATAAAATGTGTAAAGACTTCACCTACCTAAAAAGCCAGAGTTTCAAATGGAGGAGTTCTACCCAATTATGTAACCTTTTCTTCTTCTTTCTTGAAACTCCTCAACAATTTGACTTTTTCAAAAGCTTTTTCTCCTCCAAACTTCAATTATATATCACTCTTGAATGGAATTCAGATTTGAATTGATATTATATTCCTTTCAACATGAAAACTCTGCTATTTCATGCAAAGGTAGTGGAAAGATCATGAAAAAGGTGGTGGAATGTGAAAAACATGCATGAACACTTCACAAAATCATCAAAAAGATTTTTTTTTCCCAAACACATGTAGAACCAATAGAATATGTAGACCATGGGCCTTGAGATCATAGGTATATTGAGCTTTTTACCATTTTTAGAGAAAGAAAAA
>VDFB02200883.1:0-30543 GCA_007258455.2 Sequoia sempervirens | reverse complement strand
ATTTATCAGATTAATTCATCCTCTTCTTACTAATGTTCATTCCATTTAATTAAATAAATCAAACTATTTAATTAAAATCCTTATGTCCTCTCATTTGATTAAATAAATCTAACTATTTAATTAAATGTCATAAACCCTTGACCCACTTAAGGTAATTAATTCATAATTAATTAACTTTAAGTTACCTCCTAATGTTCATTATCCAATACTCTAGCTTTTAACTTCACCTTGGTCAAATAAACCCATGGTTTATTAACCAAGTTGCACATGAAATTCATTTATTTTAATTAATAATTAACCTATTTTCCCTCACAAAGGCATATTCTTTGGGAATATTCTCTAAACTACCCATTTATTAACTTTCCCTCCAAAGGCTTTAAAAACCTCTTACAAATATCTTTAATTCAGGACTCTTACAAAGGCATTCAATTTTGCTTACATGCCATCTTGTCTCTTACAAGCGAATTTATCCCTCTTACACCCCCAACCATATGCCTTAAATTCTCTCACATCTTCTTACACTCTCACCTACATGCCTTAAATCATCACTTCTTTCAAAATGTGCTCACACATGTGTGAGCACATATCCCCATGGCTTTCATTAGCCTTGTGACAAGTGTCACAAGGCTATTAGTTCCCATCTTAGTCCCACATTGCCCAAATTTACCCATTCTTCAACCCTTCTTTCCTATAAATAGAGGCTTCTTCTATTGAATATGGATCCACAATCTCATGCATTGTTAAACTCTACTTATTTTCATCCTCAATCACTTGCATTGTTTGTCAATTTTAGCTTGAATCCACCATCCTATTGCATCAAAATCACCATTTGCACATCAAGATCTTGAAGCTTATCAACTTGGGATTGGGAAAGGGCCACTTTCCACATCAAAGTGACACCAATCCCCCTATGGGATGGAGGTTTGAGCTACTTAGATAGGTTTACATGCTTTGTTTCATGTTTTCATTTCTTAGTATGATAAAGAATCTCATAGGGAATGCTAGTTTTTGGCTTGCTAATATGACTAACCTTGTTTGTTTTGTTCATGTTTAGCTAGGTAAGGATTCTCATTCACATTATTTACCTTTTCTTGAAGTTTCAAGTGCTATGGTGTTTCACAAGGTTGTTTGGTGTGTTAGATGTTTGTGCTAGTGTGTCTGGTTGCACAAAATGATGGTGCTCTTAGTTTCAAGTGGTTGTGGCAGAGTTACAAAATATTATGATGATGCTGGAATATTTTGAGATGTTGTATGGATATTTTTAAGTGTTGTTATATGGTTTGTTAATTTGTCTCCATAAGCATGAACTTAATTGTTAAGGATGTTCATACAGGTTTGGACAACCTAGCATGCTAGTGCTAATTGTGGAGGATGATTTTTATTTGTTGAATTTTTGAGAAGTGCCTCAGTGTAGATTTGGGTCCCAGTTAAGTTGTGGCATGGTATTCCTACACTTATTTACACCATGAAAGTGTTTAATGTCGACCTATTTGATGTTGCATAGTTGAGGTGCATACATTTCCTTAAGGCCGACCTAATTAAGATTATTTTAGGTCATGGATGGTATAAATAAAAGGAAAGTTATTGTATGGATTATAAAGAGAGAGTGTGTGATGCGAAAGTGATCAAGTGTGGTGATATGAGTGCGAGCTTCAATGCCTATGACTCCTAGATGCAGTGAGCAAAAGGTGTCTACTTTTTAGTTGATTGAATGAGTTGTTTGTGCTTTAGTGGAACTATATCTTCGACATAAGAGATGCATTGTTAGTACTTCAAATTGGTAGTGATCCAACCCTTCTTCTATCTTCTTTCTTTTGGATAGTGAGTCCTTTGGTAGTGATCCCTTATCTCTTTGGAGCAATGAGCCCTTTTTCAATGAGCCTATTATATTCAATGTTGCAATTCATATATATGTGAGCTAATCCTCATCGTGGTTTTCCCTTCTTAGGTTTTCCACATAAATTTGGTGTTCTATTGTGCATGGTGTTTTGATGAGTTGTTTCACTTGTTTAATTTCATGATTTAGGGTTCAAGGGTTAATAAAGATCTGAATGTTAATGAGGGTTTTGATGTTTTAATGTACAATTGATTCAACCCCCTCTCAGTTGTCCTATGCATCTAACAATTGGTATCATATCAGTGTTCCTTGGAAGAAGCTTAACCTCTTGAAGTAGATCTGGATGGGGCACAAAGAGGCTCCCTTGTTTCATGGGATGAATTATGTATTTTGGAAAACCATGATGGAATGCTTCCTTGTTTCCCTAGGTTTTAGAGTTTAGAAGTTAATTGAAGATGGATATACCATGCCCACTAATGGTCAAAAAACTGACTATTAGATTAAGGCATATGATAACAATGGTAAAGAAGGAAATGCTCTTCTAAGTGGTGTTGTTGATTCAGGTCTTGTGAAGCTTATGAGGTACAAATTTACTAAAAACATATAGAAGAAGCTAGAAAGTATCTATGAAGGAGATAATAAGGTCAAGCAACCAAAGATGTAGAATTTGAAGACTAATTTTAAAACTCTAAGGATGTCAAAGGATGAAGATATTGTAGGCTACATGCATAGAGTGGATGAATTTATCAATTCCACCAATGACCTTGGTGGAAAATTTGAAGAAGATGAGGTGGTAAAGAAAGTATTAAGAAATCTTCCTAAAGCTTATAGTCCTAAATTTTTTGCTATTGTGGAAGTTTAGGATTTAGATCATTATTCTAGAGATTAGTTTTTTGGTGCTTTAACTACTTTAGAATTGAGAGAGTTTGGTCAAAATGATTCAAGAAAAGAGACTACTTTTAATGCTAGCTAAACAAATAAGGATGATGGAAATCTAGATGATCTTGATGAAATAGAAGTAAATTTTTTTAGAAGACTAAAAAAGGGCACTGGAAAATACAAAGGTAAGTTTCCTTTCAAATATTTCAATTGTCGAAAAATAGGTCATTATTCTTCAAGATGTCCAACCCAAGTTTCAAGTGATAAATTTAAGGATAATAAAAGTATATCTGTCAAGAGAAGTGATTATGTTAAAGAAGATGCTAGAATATGTGATGATGAATCTGACTACCTAGATGATGAAAATGATGAATCCTTGTTCATGGATTTGAATTTTGGAAATAATTCTACTGAATCTGAAAGATGTATGAAGGAAATTTCTCTGAAAATAGGTCACAACATCAAAGGAACTATAGTGACTACTTTTCATGCCAAAGAGGAGAAAAATCATTGGATAATTGAACACGGATGATTAAATCATATGATAGGTGAAAAAATTAAGTTTGTTAAATTTGAGAAGTTTGAAGGTGGTCTTGTTATGTTTGGTGATGATACATCTGCTAAATTATGTGGAAAAGGTTCAATTAGTTTTGATGGAAAGCATAATACATATGATGTTCTTTATGTAAAGGGTCTTTGACATAATATTCTGAGTGTAGGATAAATGTTTAGCAAAGGATATAATCTTGTATTTCAAGATGGTGGTTGTGAAATCATAAAAGGAAGGTCTAGAACTCTAGTTGCTACAAGAAAAAGGATAGATGGGAATGTGTGTCAGCTCAAAGGTGCTAATGGTAAGTGCTTTATGACTCAAGTAAATTAAAGTTGGCTATGATAGAGAAGAATGTGTCACATGTCAATTTTGATAGTTTAGTGAGGATCAACTCTACTCAAGCTGTGAGAGATCTACCAAGAGTTATAAAGCCTATCAATGCAGTTTGCAAGGAATGTTAGTTTGAGAAGCAAAAGAGAAAGAGGTTAAATATCAAATAATATTCTATCACAACACCTTTGGAGTTGGTGCATACAAACCTATGTGGACCTACAATAGGAAACTTTCAAAGTGACAGGTATTTCATGTTGTTGATTGGTGATTACTCTAGAATGACTTGGGTAACTTTTCTTAGAGAAAAATTAGAAGCTCTAGACAAGTTTAAACCATTTAAAGCGATGGTTGAAAATGAAATAGATATGAAAATAAAGTGATTAAGGTCTGATAGAGGTGGATAATTTACCTCCAATGAGTTTAACATTTTTTTTGAAGAGCATGGAATAAGGAGGCATTTGTCAGCTTCTAGAACTCCTCAACAAAATAAAGTGGTAGAGAGAAAGAATATGATAGTTTAGGAAGCAACAAGGACAATGATGAAGGATGCAAATCTACTAGATTTCTATTGGAGAGAATCTATTCATACTACAGTATACATACTCAACAAAGTACAAGAAAGAGTAAACATTTTAAAGACTCCCTATGAACTATGGTATGGAAGAAATCCTACAATCAAATATTTTAGAGTGTTTGGAAGAAAATGTTATATCAAGAGAGATGAAGAAAACTTAGGAAAATTTGATGCAAGATTAGATGAAGGAATCTTTCTTGGATAGTCTACAAGGAGCAAGGATTACCATTGCTACAACAAGAGGCTGAAGAAGATAGTTGAAAGTGCATGTGTCAAAGTAGATGAAGAATCACATAAAAGCTCAGTATTTATATAAGGATATGAATCTAATGCGTCTTCTTTCAGCGAAGAGGGAAAATAAGAAGAAAAGGATAAGGAGATGCAGGTTGAAGAGGAAGAAGCTCCATAAATGAATCTTAAGACTCCTAAGTATGTGCGGAAGAATCATTCTAAATATTCTAGATAATTGGTAATAAGAGCATAGGTGTGTTGACAAGAAGAAAAGTTAAGATGTGTGATTGAGGCATGTAAGGATGAGAATTGGACCAAAAATATGGAATATGTTTCCTATTATGATGATATGCTATGATTATGCAGGATGATATATATATAGTGTTTATCAATTCATTATAAAAAACTATCTATGGATTATTACCGAAGGTGATCCTTATGGTTTACCAAAGGGAAACCACTTAAGAGGACTAATTTACTCCAAACAACCTTACTACGAAAGGGGTATTATTATTATTTTTACGTAAGTGGAAAACTTAACTCTATAATAGAATTAATAGTTTTAAAATCCTCTTATTGTGCAAAAATGAAATATAATTAAACATGTGCACACTTATAATGCTTATATTAAATGATTACTATCTTGTTTGATTTATGATTTAATGTTGGCATATTATTGAAATGCGAAAGAAACAATAGATTTTAGATATCAATAGTTGTAATTAAACGTGAAATTGAGATTTTGTTGATGTACCTTTGCATACATAAATACATATTTACCCAATTTTAAATTTAAACTATATATACAATGTAATATCCACTATATTTGATTAATGGAAATATTCCTTAAACATATAAAGGATAAATAAGTAAATAGAATTTTTATTGAAGCTACATTAAGAACTGAAGTTCATAATAATTTCCTCTAAAATAAGATACTCAGTGATTTTAGTTTTATCCCCTCTTTAATAATTTCATTTTCTTGCATGATTCATGAACAAACAATTTATTTATTTAAATTTTATTTGTTTACCCGCAATTTTATAAAACACATATGCATTTTATCTTTTACAAAACACGTACACATTTTGGCTTGCAAAAAACACACACTTTTTGGCTTGCACAAAACACGTACGTGTTTTTGGCTTGCACAAAACACGTACGTGTTTTTGGCTTGGATGGTTCATTTGCCTCACTTTTTTTGTAAAGACGGTTGTCAATACACCAAAATATTGACCTATTTAATGCCCGATACAACCACTGAAGTTAATGAATCCATAGGAGGTGGTTAAGCCATGTCACAAACCCAAGCACTGCCTTGCACAAAACAAGGAGACCAAGGACACACACCTTATGTCGTGCCCCTCCATAATTCACCTTCTTTTTTGATATTTGATAAATGTTGTTTTGGGTTATATTGTGACCAAATAGATCATTGATAGAAGGAAATTGCTAATGTATCTCATGATCTATATATATATGAGTGTATTTATTAATTCTAATTGATGGGAAAGAAGTAAGCATAAATCAAAGGTATGTTAAATAATATTTATTACTTTAATCTAGACTAGGCTTATTCGAGTATTAGAAAGTATGAATGAATCTTGCCTTTTAATCTATATGAATCTTGATCGTGGGAATTATCTCATCGATAACTAGAAAGATATGTATAAGTAAATAAAATTGTATTTAGTTTGGGAAATGCAGATTATTGCTCGTAATTGTTTTGTAACCGCCTAGCATAGGGAGGGGTTTCTTCAAGAATTTCAAATGCTTTCTATTGGGGATATCATCAATCTACTGATAGTCAAATTTCTTAGTCATGTTATAGTAGCATAATGATAAAAAGACATAAACCCAAAAGGAGGGAGAATACATCAGTCATGGATGCGACACTCTTGATTCTTGAAAGGAGAAAAGAGAAGGAGGTGGAAGGCTTTCCGGGTATGTATATTTCTATATTCATGAATTACATGGAGCATTACTTTGATATCTAATGCTTTGTCAACACCCTCCATATTTTGTATAATGCACGAATGCCTAACAAGATGGTTGTGCATCTTCCTGAATTTTCATTTCGTTGTCTTCCAAGCATAATAATCACTATCTAGACTAGTATGCTCGATACTACAAGTGTCAGAGCCTCATTGTAAATGTAATTGCATGCTGCAATAATGCATTTTTCATTTTCATGGTAGATTTAATTGATTTCACACTAGGCTGCACCTTACCAAGCTGAAATCATCACACCGAGTTTACCTATTTACCTCTCTTGCTTTTGTCCCTGAATTCAATAGAGGTAGAAACAGGTGATGATTAATGCACTAGCTCCTTAATCTGTCATTGGACGTAGTTATGATTTTTTATTTACATATATAGCATCCTATATCTTTAGATTCTATGGTGTCTAAGCAGCAAATAGGATCTTAATTTAGTTGAATGGTTATCTTACCAAAACAAAAGATGATTTAGTTGTAAAATGACACTTAAAGTTCAAAGAGGTCAGAATGTATTAAGAATAATCTTGTTGATTTCTCTATGGAAGTAAGTCAGAATGAAGATCATAGTATTAAATGGATGCCAAATCAATTGAAATACAACGTATTGTTATATGTTTGAGAGGTGTCTAGCTATCAAGATATTAGCTTAAGATGGTGAGAGGTTGGAAACTTCATAACCTTGATGAAGTCATTAGATTAATAAGCCTTAAAAACTCTTCTATAAATTGTTTAAGACATTTCTTAAAGTTATAATGTCTCATTCGTATTATTTGATTGATTGTTTATGTCAAGTAAATATTATGAGGCTTAGATGACTCTCTTCAGTAAGTGAATTATATTGATTATATTTATATTAGTTAATAATTGATATGTAAGATTGCTATGTGATTTAATTAATTAGAATAGTATTACTTTAACTATTTGTAAATGTAAATTGTAGGTGGTGAATAACCTATCTATGAAATTTAGTGAATAAGATAAAGGAGTGATAATAAGGTTGAAATAATGTTTAATTAAGGGATGTCTTCTTGGATTTAAATGTGATGATTGATTGAATGGGTAATTTTTTTTGTCAAGTGAATATGGTGCCTAAGTTAATGAGTTTCCTGATATGTGGTAATGAATTTTGATGTTTGATTAGTGAAATCAATGTAATTTTGAGTTATTGTTTATTATGGGAGTCATTGTGTGAATTTTTTGTGGTATAATTCAAAAGGTTGGGGAAAAAGAGTTTTCTTTATGATTGGATTTTCATGTTGGTTCTTTGTGAACACTTGATTCTATACTTGATTTTTTGATTATGTGGGTTTTGGCCTTGCACTGTGGAATTGTTATATGTGGAGACTTTGTGTGAGTTGGTGCATGCCTCACATTATGTGATAATTCATGTGGCTTTATATGTTGTGCAAGTTGGTTTACCCAGTTAGTGGACTGTAGAGTCTTTTTGTTGCTAGTAGGGGGAGTGGCTCTCAATAGGGGTTCGACAGACAAAGTGATAGGTCTAGGGTAACTCATTGAGAGTTTCTTAATCAGTGATAACCTAAAATAAATTAGGGATTTGGGTAGTTCACATTAATCAAGATAACACCTCACTCATGGCTCAAGTGTTTGTTTAAGCTTGAGATGAGTGGGAAGGTCTAGAATGGAAAGATCAACTACCTTGTCCTCTCAGAAGGTATGTTGATCTCACATGAGTTTGTATGGGGGTCTAACAGTCGGTAGAGGTGGTCAGGGTAACTCAGGATGGGGGTCTGATAGCCTAGGAAGGTTACGCCAGGGTAACCCATAACAAACTATGTGATGACACTCCTCCCTATAGTAACCTTGTATGCCTTTTTTTGTCTTCCCTTTGTTGTTCTTGCACCTCTGGAAGCAGTTGTTTATTTATGTTTTGTTTCTTACTTTGTATGTTGGAGTCATGTTAGCCCTTTTGTGTCATGCTATTGTCTTCTTCTCTTCTTTGGTGGTGGGATATTATCATTATCTCCTAGCATGGGGGGTGGACCTTAGGGTTCCACATGGTTGGGTGGAATGTGCCATGCACTCCATTAGGTTCCTAGTTGATGTTCATGAGCATGTATGTGGTACCAGATGCAGAGATTCTAGATCTTGTACCAGACTTGAGTTAGTGTTGATGTTATGTAATGTAATCATTTCAATTGTATCTTATCATGTAATTGATGTATCCTTTCCATTGTTATAAGGGAAGTTTTGATGTAAACTTGTAAACAGTGTAATGATTTACCCCTTATTTGGGAAGTTGTATCTATATTCATTGGTTTGTATTCTATGCTCTTGAATGGTGTTGTATATATGGAAATATGTATATCTAATTCTTTTAATGCAAGATGTAAATGAACTCTTGTTATTATTTATTTTATGTTGTATGTTTAGGTTGGTTAACCATTATGTTCGTAATACAATCATGATACCCTAAAGTACATAGTCAGTACAAATGTACATGTAGATTACATTCTATGTTATTGTTAGTATGACCTTTATGTTGATTCACTTTAAAAAGAAAAAAAATTGTGTCATAATTTTTAGTTTTTGTGTTTTCCTTTGGGGTTTTGTAGTGGGGAATTATAGTTTACAACAATCCCCCTCCTAGTGCAAGTGAGGGGTTTGAACCTATGACCCAAGCTTTGATACCAATTGTTGCAAAGACGACTGTTGCTGCACCAAAAGATCAACTTGTTAATGCCCAATACAACCATTGAAGTTAATGAATCCACAAGAGGCAGTTAAGCCATGCCACGAACCTAAGCGCCACGCTACACAACACAAGGAGACCAAGGGCACACACCTTGTGACAATTTTCACGTTATTTTTTCCTCCATTTTCATTTTTCAACTTGCTCATCATTAGGTTTACACATTATAAATCAAATCTTAGTAAAATTACCACCATAATTTCACATGCCTTCTAAGCTTTGTAACCATATAATTTTTTTAGATTTCAACTACATTAACGTATTTATTTTTAATTTCTTTCACTGATGTTTCGATAGTTATTAGAGACATATGTATTAACTTTTTTAATAACTTTTAACCTACTTGTCCAAATTTGAAAAAAATATATAATATTGTTCTATACTTCATTCTTTACACATTGGAAAAAAATTGCATTTTCAATTATTTTGGTGCAAGTTATGTGATATGCACTTTCGATGATGCAATTTTTAGGATGCATCCACTTTGAAATTTCATTAAAAATATCAAATACAAAATTACAAATATATATATATATATATAACTTCTAGTACTCACTCTTAACTCTATTTATTCCAATGGGATTTTGAAAATACTAAATCCAACTAAAAAATTGAAGGGTGCATGCTAGACACCATGTTATATTTTGTTGAAAAAATAGGAACACTTTTATGTGAGTGAAACATTTGATCCTCTTAATCTTATCTATTTTTGAAAAACTTTAGTATTTTAGAAACTAGATTCAAAGTACTACAATTCTTGTTCTTTTGGTATCTTAAAATTTTGAGTGCATGAATCTCAAATTACTCCTCCAATTTTAGGTTTAGGCGATTTAAAAAAAAAAAGAGGCCACTTTTGACCCCCTTTTTGTGCACCATCTTGGAGCACTTACCCACAATATATGTAATATGAAACAAAAGGAACATACATAAAACACAA
Organism: Sequoia sempervirens; assembly: GCA_007258455.2. NCBI lineage: Eukaryota > Viridiplantae > Streptophyta > Pinopsida > Cupressales > Cupressaceae > Sequoia > Sequoia sempervirens. The sequence continues at coordinate 20,486 of VDFB02200883.1, read as the reverse complement.
GTGTGAGCATTACAAGTTATTAACTACTAAGGAATAGTTGGAAAACAGAAATAAGGAGGAGATTAGGAACATCACTATCCAATCAATCCCTTATATAATGATTAGCAGTTTATATATGAAAGTTAATTATGAGATTACAAGAATGGTTGTACTAGTGTTAGATACTCAAGATAACTAAGAGGTGGGGTTGAATCAATTGTACATTAAAACATTCAATCCCTCTTTAACTTTCAAACCTTTTATCAATATTTAAACCCTCATTATGCATTAGTAGAATGTAAACATATGAAAGAGCAATGCAAAAAAAACAAACAAAATAGAATGTTGGATTTACATGGAAAACCCTAAGAAGGGAAAAAACATAGTGAGGATTAGCTCATATATATATATGAATAGCAATACTAAATTACAATTAGGCTCATTACCAAGGGCTCACTTCCCAAAAAAGAAGAAAGACTCACTGTTGGTGACTCACTGCCCAGAAGAAAGAAGAATAGAAGAAGATTGTTACAAGAGATTCACTATCTTAGAGAAATAGGAGAAATCCACCACTGTAGCTTTACACCATTTGTAACCTTTGGCATACTGCCTCTAGCAACTTCAGGCACACTAAAAATGTATACAACTTCTTCTCACTGCATCTAGAGTCATAAGCATTAAGTTCACACACAAATCACCACACTTGATTACATTCACATCTTTCACACACCACAAATATCCACATAGATCCACAATAATTAACCTTGCTTATATATCAACCACAACCTCAAAAACCTTCTCCATGTCGACCACAATGAAACGTATACATCTCAAACATGCATCCACTAAATAGGTTGGCACCAAACACTTCTGCGGTGGAAATAAGTGAAGGAAGACCATTCCAAGAGCTAACTAGGACCCAAATATACACTAACATGATTCACCACACTTCCATAAGAAAAAATAATCTCCACAATTAGCACTAACACCTAGGTCAACCAAACTTGCACTAAAACTAATAAGTGACCACATACACACTTCTCAAGGTTTGAAAACAACATGTAGACCACAAAGAAACACTTCAAAACATCCACACAACATCCCAAAATATTCCAACATCATAAAATATTTTTTGACACTGCCACAACCACTTGTAACTGAGAACACTCATTTTGTGCAACTAGACATACTGCCACAAAACACAACTTATGAATCCAGACTTGCAGAATAGTTGAACACCAAAAAATTTAAGGAAAAGTATATACAAGCAATATGAGCATGTTCCTAAATTTGTAAGACAAGAAACCTCACTACAAAGAAATGTAGAGCAATCTCATTTCTCCCAAACAACCTTCTTCACAAACAACCACACTGTTAAACACATCTTCCACTATAGAATGATCCAGAACCTAAAAATATAGATATAGCACCTGTGAACACCTTTGATTATCACATCCAAATCACACAAGAATATCTTCAACCATGAAGAAATGCGGAGCACAAAATTGAACACACCTCTATCACACTGCACACTCTTTTATTCAAATTTTCTCAAAAGCACTTGGACACCAAGCAAACTTACTATATCTATAACATTTATTCATCACAACCATACAAGACATCAATGACAACATTAATGACAACACCACAACAACTTCTCATCATGACTACACTAGAGGTTGACATTAATGTGACATCACAACTCAACACATCCAAACTTGACACTGATGACAACACTACCAATAGTCTCCAACAGTCTCCCCAACTATACTAGAGGTTGACATCAATGACAACACCAAAAATCTTCCAAAAATTAGAAAATGAAATGGAAGATATTTTAAGGGAAGCACATGAAGCTAATTTAGGTGGTTATAATCCTATTGATGGCATAGATAGAAAGGTATTATTGGCAGGTCTTTGGTAGCCAAATTTATTTAAATATGCCAAAAAAATATGCTAGAAAGTGTGACACATGGAAGTGGGATAAAAAAACCATTGAAATCCCAATGAAATTACATTATATATAGCGCTAGCATTAGAACCATTTAAAAAATGAGCTATTGACTTCATTGACTTAATCAATCCTCCACCAAGTAAGTCCCACTCTAGATTTATTATAACTAGTATTGGATATTTGACCAAGCTAGAAAATGTTGAGCCAAGTAAGGATCATATGACACATAAAATAGAAATTTTCATTTATGATAATATCATCACAAGGTTTAGAAGTCTAATGAGCATCATCAATGACCAAGGAACATATTTTGTGAATGTGATAATTAGGTAGTACAAGAAAAGTTTTTTATTAGTCACATCAAGAGTACCCCATACTACCCTTATGATCTAATAGAGTTCATGAGGTATTTAATTAAGTTTTAGGTAATGTGTTGACTAAGGTTTATAATGGAAACACTGCCAATTAGGAATTGAAGATCCATGTAGATTGATAAAGTTTTATCTCCTATAGTTAGCAAATGGTATGGATGCAATTCTCCCAATAGAGGATATGGTTTCAAATTTAAAGTTAGTTATATCAAAAAAGTTGAATTAAGATGAATAAAGTAGGAAAATATTGGTAGAATTTAAAAATGGAGTAATAAAAGGCTAATTTTAGTGTAGAATCAAACATAAAAGAAAAAGAGGTAGAAGTCTCGGAATGGTCGTAACATCAAAGAAAGTAACTTGAGCCTATAGATGGAATATTAATGCATGATATAAAATTCAAAAAACCAAGAAAATTTGAGATGTGGTGATTAGGAAATTGTATTGTTTTCTATATTTTAAGGTTGAAATTGGTTAAAATAAATATATTAATTAATAAGTTATTGATTTGGTGAGTAAATAGTGCTTGGAAAAAACTATATTACATTAGAGATTGAGGGAAGGATTCAATATGAGAAACATGTGTTGAAGGAACACTTTGTAGAGTAGGCAATATAAGTGTACCATAGTAGCTTAGGTTTAGTTTAAGAACAAACCATATTGATTGCATAAAGAGGAATGCCCATAAATAGAAAAGGGAAAGTAAGAGACAAACAAATGTAAGTAAGTAATGAGTTTGGAAATATTGCAAACAAGTTGAGAAATTTTATAAAAAAGAGACATGAGTGTAATTGTATGTGTAATTTACTAAAAATATACCCGTGTAAGAAATGGGTGAAGTTTTGAGTGAGTTATGACCTAGAATGAGTTTGATCCAAGGATTTTGAAAAATAATGGAGTAAGTTGGATTTATAAAAAGTGGTATAATTGAGGAATGGTACAAATTTTGACATGGAAATTAGTAGAAGTGAAGGATATACTATGACTAGTATATGCATCCTATTCATGGAAGGCATTGGAGAATGACCTAGAGGAAGTTTTCTCAGGTGTATCAAGGGGTGTGTTATATATAAAATGTGTGTAGATATATCCATGTAAATTGATAGAAATGGACCATTTAATGGTTTTAATTAAAATTTAAACGTTAGAAAAAATCAATACTAGATAATACAGAACATAATACAAAGATATTGGAAAGTCAAACTTGGACACTTGCGAATAGTTCCAAATTTTTTAAAATGAGTATAAATAGATAAATATTGTGTTGACACAAATTCTTATAAATTTCATCTAATTTGACTCATAATTTAATATTGTGAAGAATGTAATCAAGGTAGTCACCAATTTGTAGGATAAGGAGAAGTTACTAAGGAAGATAGAAAGTAAAAAAGACACAATATTGATAATAAAAGTGCATATTAATAGGAGCTTCATGGTAAATAAATTTTTTAACCTAGGGTGAAGAATGTAAAAAAAATATAGTGTATAGTAGAGAGGATTTAGTGGCTAGTACATCTACCCTTATAGCACATGAAATGGTCATGAAGGGAAGAGAGTATGATTTAATGAGGCCTTAAGGGAGAAGATCATGGACAACCTACTCAAGGTAAAGTTAAGTCACCATGGTTTCATGTATGGATCTCTTATAATATTTGTAATCTTTTATTTTATGAGAAATATATCTAGACCTTAGGAAAATGTATTTGGAGATTGGATTAAACAGTAGGAAGCTAAATCTTAGACATATCATTATCTTCCCAATGAAATCCATCTGTAAATTTTCTTACGACTTATTTTCTATAAAATATATTAATCATAAATATATGATAGGGAGAGAATTAGTTTCAATATTGTGAAGAAGTACTAGAACAAGGTAGTTTTTGTGGTAGATAAAGGTCATATTAATCTTGACCTGATGTAGAACCCATGATCTTTTGGTCCCTCAACTCCCTTATTAAGCAAATGATGTGTTATTAGAAATGATTATATAATCTATTCTCACACTCTTGAAGGATTCTAATGTTGATAGGTTTGATGCTTGGATGAAGTACACAAATATGATAGCCAAGAAATAATCCATAGAGAATTTTCAAAAGAATAAAGAAAAAGAAGCAAAAAAAAGAAAAAAAGATACAAGATCCCCTTACTAGAATTTTCATTGAAATTATTAACATACAAGAGAAGGAAGAAAAAATAAGGAGAAAAAGAAATGTGAAGGATATTAGAGAGGATAGGTATTCTAATATAAAAAATAGAAATTAAAGTTTAAAATATTATAAAATGAGGAAACCCTTATGAGTAGAGTAACTAAAAGGAAAATCTCCCTAGTATGAAGTACAAGGAAAGGGTAAAAATGAATAGAATACATTACCACAACAAAAGAATGAATTAGATGTTTAATTGGAAAATCCACCTTCACCACAAGGTTATAGGTAAAAGATACTACAAAAAAATTATTACATGAGTGCATAGTAAAGGAAGAAAGATAAAATGTAACTACTGAGAACAAAGAGATAAAAGAAGAAAGTAAAAAGAACAATGGTACACTAGATTCTTTATATGAAGAACAGGAGAGATATGAATAAGAAAATATACATGAGAAAATTAAACAAGAACAACCATAGCATAAGGTGATCAATAATTTAAGTGAAAATAAAAAAGAGAAAAATAAAATAAGAAGGACTACTAGATGCTAATAAACTATACAAGTCACTATCAACAAAGGGAAAAAATTTAGAAATTTCTATATCCTACCACTCAATGATCACAATCAATAAGAATATAACCTTATATGTTATGGTATGTTTCTTATTAGTAAGTCCATATTCTATTTTATAAATAATAAATAATTTTTTGGATACTAATATACAAGATAATGTATAAGATGGTATCATTGAGAAAATAACTTTTTGAAATATATGTATTCCTTATACAAGTAGTAGAAATTTTTTCCATAAAAATAAACATATCTCCTAAAATTATTACTCAAGTCCAAAACCTTTAGGACACAAAGCTGGGGAAAGAAAAGAGTGGAAAATTTTCTATATTATTACATGAGGTATTTTAAGTTGCTAATAAAGCATATGAAAGTTATTGGAAGTTAAGATAAAAAAGAAAGAAAGAAAAAAGAGGCAGTAAGCAAGTAGCACATCATATTCATCACATACAATTAAGATAGAATTAGAATCTTATGTGAAAGTTGAGAAAGGAGAGAAAAAATAAGATGATAAAGGGGAAATGACATGGGAGAAAATATTAAAGGGTTTTATAAAAAGAGAGTAGAGAAGAAAATAAGGAAAATGAGTAGAACAAATTACACTGGTAAGTAATCATGCTACAATGAGTTATACGATACATGAAAAAATAAATTATAAGGATAGAATTAGATAGTTTATGAAAACTAAAATAAAATTGATCGTATAGTGTTATTCATACAAAATCAACCAACTCCATCCTATTCAAAAGATGCAAATTTTTGATGCACTTGAGATTAAACCAATGAAGGACTAGATTAGTAGATGTCTAACTATTGATGAAATGTTGGATAAAATAATAAGACCAATTCATCAACAACAACTAAAAAACTCATTTGACCTCTATTTAGATAAAATACAAAAATTTAAAGGGGTAATCAAGAGTAGGTGCTACTAGAAGTTAGAAACTATAAAAAGAAGGAAAAAATAAAGATAAAATTATTAAATAAGATGAAGAAGAAAAACTAATTGAAGCTAAGAAAAAATGGGTGAACAACCAAAAAAGAAAAATTAATTATAAATCAAGATAGTAAAAGATAGTTGAACACCATTGCTATATTATATTAATACTATTCCAATTAGTCAACTTCTACTCAAGCCTTCAATAGTTAATTAAACACATTAGAAAATAAAAATCTACAAGGTTTAACTTCATATAATTTGTTAATTGGTTCTTATGGGAACCAAAGACAAAATTAAAAAATATTCACTCCCCATTCCACTAATCACAAGAATAAAGGTCAAAGATTAGTTTGATTTTCTTTCTTATTGTATCACACTAGAATTAACTTTAAGAATGTAAATAAATCTAGATATAACAGATTATTTTTTTGTTTATAATTTTCTAAATATTTATTCAAACTTAAACACAACTTTTCAAATAAAAAATATATAATTATTATAATTAATAAAATCTTAGATTTGTTTATCTTAAATATTATTAATAAATGTGAATTGTCTTAATTAGACTAATATTTTTTCAACATAAATTATATGAATCTCTATCTTTATATAGTCAATTACAACAATATGAGATAGTATACAATCATCCCCAAAATCACATGTTTAACTTGACCCAACACACCTCCATTTACATTTCATTTACTAAAAGATAATAATATACCTTTATTAAAGAATTAACATAATAATAAAATGTATCACTTCCAAAAAAAATAAAATTTAATTTTATGCAGCATGTGTGGGCATACAAGCCCACCGATCAACCAAAGGAGCAGGGGTTGAACTCCAGACCTATGAGAAACAAACCTACAGCCCAAGCCAACTTAACTACCAAACAAGCTCCACAAAACTTTAAATTAATATTACACTTACTTAAAGATTGTGCTAAAAATTCATAAGATTCTCATTATCATTCAAAATGAATTTCTATCATTTTTACAAAACAATAATAAATTATATCACTTCATAAAATTAGATTAATAGCACACTTGCTTAAAGATTGTGCCAAAAATCCATTAATTCCAACTCTCACCCAAAGTAAATTTCATCATACTTTTATTCAAAGCTATCTGCCTACATCCTCCATCCATTGTAAGACAAAACTCACCCAACTATTCACACTTTGAATAATTTAACCCTTAGCCATTGGCTGCAGGTGCAGAAATGGAAAAGATATCAACTCCAATCAATTCTGTTTCTTGTTCTGCAGACAAAAATGCAGCTGTAAGGCGGGAATCAAAATTTGAATCGACTGACGAGGCGTGAGAAAATCCAGCATCCGCTTCAATGTACTAAACCTCAACCGGTCCGCCTCCTCCAATATGCACCTCAATTCTTCGCTCCTGTCGTCCAACGCCTGCTGAAAACCCTTTCCATCGGTCGCCTGTGCTACAATCTGCTGTAGCGCCGTCAATCTGTGCGACAGCTTGTCCTCCTCCACTACAGTTTGGCAATGGAGCTCATTTATTTGGAAGAGCTGCCTGGACGTAAGGCCGGCCAAATTAGACGAATGCTTGCCCTTCAGCAGCTCCGCCAGCTCGGACTCCAGCTGTTGCCCAACCTCAGCATACGCGACATGGAAAATGATCGACGGCCTCCACTCGCCAAGCCACACAAAAGCATTCTCCAGGGGAAACAGTGTCGCAAACGTCGTTTTCTCCTTGGCCGCCTCGGCCTTTAGGGCGAAGAGGTTTTCGTAGTGTTTTAACACCCGCGCAACCTCCGCCTGAAGCTCTTCTTCGCCGCCGCCATTCTGGAGATGCTTCTCGAACTTTGCAAGCCACTCTGCGATGAAACCCTCGTGAGATGACATAGGATATTGTTTTGTTTGCAACAAGAGGAAATGGAGTATGAGTTGATATAGAAACGAAAGCGCTGGGCTATGGCAGCCTGGAACGCGTCCGCTATAATGGAGCAGAAATTGGGGGAAAACAGCAATTGTTGGTTTTAGTGCACTGTCCGAGTGCTACGAGAACCGTGTGCGGAAGAGGAGCAACGTCTGTGAATTGAGTGTAGCACTGAATCCGTGAAAAGTTTTGAGCAATTACGCGGCTTTGATGACGGGCAGAGCACCTGTCAATAGTTTCAGGATTCGGTTACCATTCTAAGATATAGCAAATCTGGTTTCATCTTCTCCATTTAAACCGCACGTCGTTCCTTCGTTCAAATGCAGCACCTCCAGATTTCAAAGTTAATTCCACTGCCAGACGTATTCATTCCAACTGTGAGTTGGTAGGTTCGCTTCTCTATTTTTAGTATTTACTCGTGCAATTCACTATTTCAGCATTTATCAACTTGATGAAGTTACTCGTCACTTCTCATTTGCCACCAACGGGTATTTTACATCCTTCAAAATATGTATGCTAGCGATCGCATCTTGGTGTGCAATGGGTACGTCGAAGATGTGTGGAAGGTCAACACGAAAAAAATTCGTCTATTTTCTTGCATACATTTGTGCACTATACATGAGGTAGGCCGTTTAGAAAATGATGTTGTCCGTGCAACAAAGGTCTTGATGGAGAAGTGATAGCTTCAAATCAATTATGCATCAATTTATCGGAATCTAAACACAACTAAAACAAAACCTTATTATGAAGATAATCAAATTTCATTACCAACAAGCTCATATTATGTTTGAGAGAGAGAGAGAGAGAGATAGGGGGGGAGGCGAGAGAGATGGAAATGGAAATGAAGATAGCTATAGAGATAGAGCTAAAAATAGGGAGGGAGAAATAAAGAGTGTGTGTATGAGTAAGAGAGAGAGACGGAGAGAGATGTGTATAAATAGATAGAGTAAGGGAGAGGGAGAGGGAGAGGGAGAGAGAGAGAAATAGAGAGAGAAGTAGAGAGATATATAAACATGGAGTGATAGTGAGAGAGGGAGAGAGGTAGAGAAAGAGGGAGAGATAAGGATATATAACTTGGGAAAGATATAGGGAGAGAGAGAGAGAGAGAGAGAGAGAGAGAGATAGAGGGAGAGATGGACTTGCACAAAGGGAGAGGGAGAAATAGAGATAGAAAGAGAGAGACAATGAAAGAGGGGGAGATGGAGAGAGAAAGATAAAGATATAGGAAGTGATATTAAGAGAGAGCTAGAGAGGGATATATAAAGAGAGAGTAGGAGAGATGGATTGAATAAGAGAGAGATAGAGATAATGAGATATAAATAAAAAGGGAAAGGGAGAGATGGGAAGATATAGACAGAGAGGCAAGAGTGAGGGATAAAGGAGGTGATAGAGACAAATAATAGCTGAGATAGAGAGGGATAGAGAGATAGGGAGAGGGGGGGAGAGATAGAGAGAGCTAGGGAATGAGACATAAGGAGTGTGTATGAGAGAGTGAGAGATAGATATGAAGATAGGGAGAGAGAAACATGGAGTGTGTGTGAGAGAGTAAGAGAGATATTCGAGATAGAGATAGAGAGGGATATATACTTAGGGAGGGAGAAATAGAGGGAGGGTAGAGAAGTAGAGAGATGTAGAGAGAGTAATAGGGGAGAGGGATAAAAATATGGAGAGAAAGAGATATATAGTGGGAAAGATAAAGGAGGTAGAGAGAGAGAGGAAGATAGAGATGGAGATGGAGATGAAGATGGAGATGGAGAGGGAGAGGGAGCTCGAGAGAAATAGAGATAGAAAGAGGGAGAGACAAAGAGAGAGGGAGTGAGGGATGGATAGAAAGATAAAGATAGGAATTTATATAAAGAGAGAGGTAGAAAGGGATATATATATATAGAGAGAGAGAGGTACATCTATGGGGAGATATATTGAGAGAGATGGGAAGAGAAAGAGAGAGAGAGAAATCTTTATATCTTTGTCTCCTCTCTATCTCAATCTCAAAATTATAACAACACATATTTCATAGAGATATATAGGTTTTTCTTAAGGGTTTCATCAAACTATTATCATATTCTTCATGCATCATGGTTGAGTGATATTGGCTCTTGTACATGACAACATCAAATATTTGTAACAATTTTTTTCATGCTTATAAAAAGGTTCTTCAAGATTCTTAACATAATTTATTATAGGTAGCAACATCAAATCTAAGGAAATAAATGTGCCCAAAATATTTAAAATAGGCCCTACATGCACACTTATGTATATAAGGTTTTGGGATGATTTTGATTTCAAACTTTTTTGTTTAGGTTTGTACTCCATTGCTTTACCTAAGTTCTTGGCTTGTAAGGAGATATTTTTATTGGTCTTGTCTCTTTTTATAATGGTAGTAAACTATTTTAGGAATTCCTTCATGGTTGATTGTCTTATGGGGTCTTTTATGTAAATGAGTTTGTATCAAGGGTTTGAGCATGATGGAGGTTGGCACATTTCATATGACAGTATTGGTTTTAGAAGACAAGTAATTATTAGTTTATTATAAAGAATGATGTTCATGTTTCACTCTCTTTTAGAGTAAGAAAATAGTCTAAATGTCTTGCTAGGACCTAAAAGGAGTCATATGACTCCTCATGCTTTATATTAGAACCTAGATTTACCCTCTAGAGTAAATGTGCCTATGTATGAATACTATTTTTTTTAAAGGTAATGATGTTAGGAAAAGTAAATTTTGTTGGTGTAAATAGAGTCTTGTACCTAGTTAATTCATTACTAGGGGACTTAGGGGACTTATTTACATGTTAAGTTTACTTAGGTCCTATGAGGGAATCTTTTTAGAATTTTTTAGTTGTCATCTTATCTTTTGACTTTTGACACATGTGTGTCCTAGATAGTTATGATATGTTGTCACATGACATAGGATTAAGACACTTGCCATAATCCTGTTTAATCCTATGTCTCACCTTAGCTATATAACTAGGTGGTCTCATGTGTAAATCAATAATTATAATATATTAAATTCTTTCATAATAAATTCTATTGCAATCTTGAGCATTGCATATTGATCTGTCTTGTGTTTTCATGAAGTTCCTAGATCTTGGGTGGCTATAATCTTCAGCCAAATCTTGCATGGTGTACAGTTATTCTATCCCAAATCTTACATGGTATTAGAGCTTGTGGGATTGCTTCTTGTTAGTCTTTATTGAGATATATAGGTTACAAATCTTGGTGGATCTTGAAAATTTGAGTATGCTCTTCTCTTGCATTGAATGCTAATCTGGAGAATCAAAAAATCTTGAAAGAAATACTAGATTTAAGGGTTTCTTCTTTTTGGCCTTCTATTGCAGGTTCAAATTGGAGCTTTTTGGTGCAAATCTGAGCTCACCATTAAATTCAAGAGGTTTGAAAAAGTCATTCTTTTCCTTTTGTTTCATCCAAATCGAACATATGAGGCCAGATCTATGAGGGTTTGAAGCTTAAGTGTGGTTACTAGATCTAGGAGGTAGATGCAATTTTGGAGCATTGTGGGTCAAAACAAAGCCTACCATCGCATCCAGGAGGCCCAAAAACCCCAAGATTAACTGTCAAATTGTCAAAATTGAAGCATTTGACCCCAGGCATCAAAGGAAAATTTTGCCTAGTTCGGTTGTACGATTAGCTGTACAATTGTATAGTTGTATGTCTTAGTCGAAGAAAAAACAATCGGTTGGCAAATAATTATAATTATAGGTTTAAAAAAATGAGAATTTAAAAAAAAAAAATTGAAATTTTTGAAATAAAAAATAAAAAAATTGTTTAGTATTTTTTTTTGTAGAGTACCTTGTGGAGGCAAGGTACCCTTTCTGCAAAAGCAACGCACCCGTTGCTTGCGGTCACAAAATATGGTGCAAATCCTTCAAGCCTCTAGTAGTGCTAGCTATCCAATCATTAACAACATCTCAGCATATTCTGCTTGAGATTCCCCTGATGATCACTTGTAGAATATTCTAGAGAATATTTCATGTTGGAGAATATTCTGACGGGCAGGCAAAATATACCAATGATGGTCATATAACAATCAAATTTAATCAGGTGAAATGATGACATCGTCATTGCATCATCAGTGACGTCAACATCCATAAAATAAAATTGCCCCCTGTCCAATGCAATTTTCATTTTGGACTTAACAAACTTCAAATTCCCATAACTTGGTCATCCTAACTCCTTTTTTCAAGCCTTTTTTTTATTATTTGGGGTAGAATTTTGTGCTCTTCACACTGGTGCACTTGGTTTTTAATTTTGGTCTCTATTTTTTCCATAAATTTCAGATTCTCATAGGTGTTGTTGAGCCATTCTCATATTCAGAATTTCTAGGGCTCCATTCTTGCTCCTAGGGTAATATTTTTGAGTGAATTTTTTTTGTAAGTGCATAATTCTTTGTGTACTTTCCATTGGTGTGATAATATTCATCCCAATATATGTAAAAATTTTACTTTGAGCTTGTGGCCAAATTAGGTAATCTACACACACTAAGATCAAGTCCACTTCGTTGTTTTTGGCAAGTGGCACCTATAATTGCACTAAGTATAAAGTGAGACAAATCATATATTATTGATTGAGTATTTTTTTTTTTGGGGGGGGGGGGTAAATCTTTTGCTTTTTTGGGGTTATTTCTCTTAATTAAGGTTGAGGAGTTTAATATGGGTATCAAAAAACATCATGTTGTAATAAGGTTAAATTGATGGAACTTTAAGTCTTGGCAAGATGAAATCCTTACACATTATAGGTGGCTTAATATTTTGCCATATCTCAATGGAGTAGTTCCTAAACATTCCTCTAAATGGAAGAGATTTGTGTGGGACATAAAAAAAGAGCATATCCTGGGACTAATTGGTTGTAGTTGTGATATTGACACACAAATGGCCATTGATGGTATTGAGATCGCTCGTGACGTGATGACCAAACTTTGGGAGATGTATGGATACTTTCAAATGAACCTCCATTCACAAAGAATCTTGGTGTGGATTGCCTTGTTCCACTTGTAGAGTTTCGACCTATTGATGATAAAATGGCTACAACGCTTGATCATTGGGAAAGGTTTGGTAGTTTTGATTACACATAACCTTCTCCTTCTCCTACAGAGACATCTATTTAGACTTCAATTTTTATGATCCTAATCTAGATTTAGAGGGTTCATCTTCTTCATCTATGAGTCGAAATTTTGAGGCTGAGGACTCTTGTAATATATTTATAATATTGTAAAATTGCACCCAGGCTTGCAATTTCACATACATTCTTCTATCTAGTTTAGTGTCCACTCCCTTAGCATTTTTGTAGGCTCATTTTAGCCCCTACATCAGCCTTTTTCCCTTCTCAGGATGCTCTGGACCCCTTTTCAGTAGCTACCCTCACTCATCAGCTTTCCATCAAACCTTGTGTGTTTCCCATTCGTGTTGTTTTGTAGTGTGATGTGTTTGGACACTAGCACACTATGTGGGCGTACGTGCACTGCACTAATGTCCTACAATGTAACATTTCAATGTTCAAACGATCATTTTTTAGCATGTTTTCCACTTGTAAACAATTTTTTTTTATGGTAATGGCCTGGGACACCTTGTAACTGCCCGAAAAGCTTATTTTCCCTCCTATTCTCTCTTTATACATATGCTATCTTTTCCATCTCTTTGGTTTTCTAGATCTCCCTACCTTTGGCTCTAGAATTTCCTTATTTCTAGATTGCTATTGTTATATTGCTTGCATAGCTCCATATAGCTTGCAACAATAGCCTCAAGCACTCTCACATCCTTACAACACTCTTTGCAGGTCTCTTGGCTCTTGCAACTATCTTTGCTCTCCCCCTTTGGCTTCCTTAAGCCTTGTAGCTCCATCTTCCTCATCTTTTTCTTGCGAGCATCCTGGGATTTCACACATCCCCTACCTATTGCATCTACATTTTGTGGTACAGGTTCTCCTCCTTGATAGGATGTCGTTAGGTCCCATTACTTTAGAATATAATCTTCAATTTGTCGACCGGGTAGTGTTCAAGGAAATCTGCAATAGAAGAGGTTTGGAGTATCTCCTTCAAGTCTCCCACTCCACCCTCCCACGGGAAACGTGTTTGTTGAAAGCCTGAGGCCTCCCGGCCCAACCTCACACTGTCTCAACCCCAGGAACGCAAACCAGTGCTGGAACTGTCCCTGTTTTCCATGCCCAAAGCCTGAGTCCCAGAGTGGCTCAGAAAGTTGAGCACTGGCCCCAAACAGCAACAGGCTCACCCAGTCCCAAGGAGTCAGTGTCGAGGAGCCAGTGCTTTATATGGAACCTGAGTGTCTCCATGCTCAGTTCCAGGAAGGAAAAGGAGAAACACGGAAGTGTACCTCTATAAGGTCTGCTTTAGTTCAACATTCTCTCAGCCACTATTATAATAAAAAGAGAACACTTATCTACTCCCGTCGAGTGGCCAGCTTGTGGGTCAACACATTCATTCTCAGCTCACATTCACAGCTATTTCAGGAACACTTCTATCAATCATAGTTATCATCTGAAACTCATAACTCAAAATTTTAGATAACAATCTCTTTATTCATAAACCTTGGAAACATTCTGACAGTATAACATTACTTTTCACTGTATATCTTACTTCCAGAGACCGTATCTTTTATAGAGAAACTATAACTACATGCTATATTTCAGATGGTATGGATAACCATTGAAAATATCTAAACAGATCTATAGATAACTTGTATATCTTTAATCCCATTACACAGTATTTAAGAGGCTCAATTTGAGCCATAAAGTCTTTAATTCAAAGGATAACATAAATAACAACTTTAAGAACAACTACATCCTCGATCCATCACCCTGAACTTCCAGAGCATATTTCAAGCATATATCTCTAACTGTTCTGGAGCACGTGCCAGCTGGATGCTTCAATCTGTAACTTTGATTGACCGATTATTATCTACAAAATACTTAAAACAACCCAATAAATTTGTATTGGCAAATTACTTTAAGAAATCAAAAGAAATAAATTTTATACAAATTCTTACTAAAATTAAGCAATTATTTCTCCTAAAATTTAATTAATTGGCAGAGGATAGAGATTTGCATGTATGAACCAGGTCTTTATCGTATTATCATGATGAGGTTATTTTTACCTCATCATTTCCTCTCCTTCCTAGTTCTTAGCAGGTCCTCCTGTCCCCTGATTATAATTCTGCCCTCTACTCCCTTCTTCATATTTTGCACTGATATCATACAAATCTTTTGTTGTGACATCAAATTTTATAGGGGAATTGTGGAAACCTCCATGAAAAAGCAACTCCCCGTTTCCATTCATTGAAAATTTTGTCATCCTAATCTGTATTAATATGAAAAGCAGGGGCTAGATATAGCAGTAAAGGAGGTATGTACCTCGTTCCTATCCATTTTGTTCTGAGATCTCCTAAAATTTTTCCCAGGGCATCTGCTCTTCTAAAGGACCATCTAAGACCAAGAGGAGAGATCACTTCTCTTTTCTTTAGATATATAGGCAATGGAGTGTATCTCTCTTCATGTGCATGCCAAGCCTTGCCAACCAATTTTTTCCCTTGTTCTATGAAATGATTATAGCAAACTCGAAGGCTATCATCATACCTTTCCTTCATTTTCTCATCCAGCAAAAGAGCTACAAATGTCTTTTTAAAAGCTGTTGATCTACTATTTGGAGATCTCATTTGAAGTCCTATACTTTTCTCTGCTTGAACCTATTGGTTTTTACATTCTTGCCAATGGATTTGATTCTGCATAGTAGACAATAGATATCTTAATTGCACTTCCCCCACAAAAATATTAACAAAGAAATCAGTATGGTTCTCTAACAAAAGATCATGGGTAAAGAATTCACAGAGCATATCTTGCTCCTCAGGCTTTGAGTCTGCAAATTTTTTAACAAATTCTTTATCATTAGGTTCATAAAGCTGATCATTGTAAATTCTAAGCAATTTCTATCTAAAACATTGTTCATTAAAAAACATAGAATACAATTTGGATGGTCTCCTACAGGATAAAATAAATTCAGCTATTTGACATGCATCATGTTTCCCCTTATAAGCTTTATGAAATGCTTCTCTTAATAACACCATTTCCATTTTCAATCTGTTATTCTCAACTTGTGCAGTCCTTAGGAAATAGCACCATTCCATCCATTTCATTAATAATGGAGGAATCTGAATTTGGAACCATTCTGTTACCGTTGGCTCGGTTTGAACTTCTCTGGATTCCATCTTTGGTTTTCTTGTGCTTTCCTATAAGTCCTACTCTAATTCTAGAATCTTACTAAGAGAAGCATTTAATTCTTCTTTCTATCTTTTCTTTTCCTCTTCAAATGCTGAAAATGTGAGCATAAAATTTCCTTTTAAATTCTGAATTTCTTCATTTAACCCATCCCTATGTATCCTATTTTCCTCATTACAATTTTGAATTTGCATTTGCAGCTCACTAATAGATGTATCTTTTCCCTGCATTTCCAACTTTAAATCCTGAATTTCTTGATCTCTTTTATTTATTATAGTTTTATACACCATTATTTCCTCTTGTTGTAATTCCATCTTTTCCTTATTTTCATGCAGTTGACTTCTTAACTCTTCTATCTCTAATTTCAATTTTTCCAATTCTATGTTAATATTTTCAGTTTCAACAATTTCAATAGCTTTATTAATAACTGGAGACAATTTTCCTAACATACTGTCATCAATCTCCATAGGAAGTGGAGATTATCCCCTTTCTATTTCCTTTTTTTCTTGTTCTACAACTTCTTCTTCAAACACCAAATGAAAATGTACTTCTTCAACAGACATTTCTTTTTCTGAGGATTGGTGAATTGACTCCTCAATTTCCAAGTTTCTCTTTGTCTTTTTAGATTTTGACCTATTCTCTTTACTCTGTACTGGGGTTTCTGTAGATCTAGAGGATAATCTTTTACTCCACCTTAAAGGAGGAGTATCCTGGTAATTTAAAATTGTTGGATCATTTAGAAGAATAGTTCTTCTTTTCATCTTCTTAACAGGGTGAGTATCCACATTTGGATTCACTATCTCTACATCTTCTATCTGGGTTGAAGTTTCAAACTCATCATTTCTAAATTCTGGCACTTCCTCACCAACTATGGTAGGAATTTGGGGTTCAAGAGCCTTAGGGTCTTTGGGGGAAGTTGCTCCAGAAGGTGAAGCAACTTGTTTTGAAGATTCTCCTAATTCTAACTATAACGGAGGGTAATTTCTGAGGTTTAGATTAGATTAATCAAATCAATATTAAAGCCAAAAACCCAAAGTCCTATTGAGTACAAAGGAATTTAAACAATAAACAGTTATACCTATAAATCGAGTTCTCCATGATTACCTCCATAGTACCTTCTTACTTGTTGGATGATGCTTTGCCCTCAGATTCGTCATGCGAGCAATTTGCAAATGCCTAAGTCCTACACCAAGCCTTGAAGGATTTGCATAAAATGTCTAAAGCCTATGCCTATATCTCATCCCCATATCTTACACGTGCCAAAATTCATACTACATATTCATGATCTGACATTCCAATTAAAAGACTATGGAGAAGAGGGGCCCCTACAATTCTATGGGTGGTGGATTGCTAATCCGTTGTACAGACTATCCGTACCGAGGAGGGATCCCTTTCTCTCCGTTCAGTCACTTGAGATGAATCCTGCTACCCATGTTATAGATGCAACTTATTATCCATTGTTCCTGTTCTTGCAAATTTTGCAAAGTGGGCATGTTATTGCCACATCTGTATGCCCGACAATAGATATAACCCTCCCTGGTAAATAATTGGCAATATTTTAATGTCTGTTCAAAACAATATACTACATCCCTACCCGACAATAGATATAACCCGGAATTGCAATGATTATAAAATAAAGATGCAGTATTGCAATGAGTAGAAAATAAATATCTAGGATTGTTTCCTCCCACCCATCCCTATGGGACATGAGACGTTGAATCCGCCGAGAAGTGTGCATTATGGATGAAATAAAAATAATAAATGCTATGGAAATCCTAAGAGTGCAAGTGTGAAATTGTATAAAGTGAATGCGTGTAATGTGTGTAATCGAAAAGTGAGAGGAAAATTGCATTTTATAGAAAATGCCATTTTGAATGGATGGACAAGATTAATTCATAACGAAAACCTAAAATGAAAGGTCCAAATTAAATATGAGAATCCCTAATTAGGGTTAGGGAAAATTCATTAATTGAACGGTCAAGATAATATCTCAGATAATTAGATCGACGGTGGAGAATGAATGAGATAAATTAATTAGAAAATAAAGATTTTCAAAAATCAAGAAGATAAAGACTGCCTAATTTGTGAGATTCGAAAAATCAAGAAGATAAGAGTTAGACTGAAGATCAGATTTGGAAAATCAAGAATCTACCTGATTACTTGATTTTTGGAATATTAGTTACTATTTTGAATTAAATTAATTCAAAATAATGATTTTGTGAGACAATAAATAATCTTTTTCAGATTATTTACCAAAATGGACTGACAGTTAAGAATGTGGTGACATTTTAAATATTTTAATTTATTTAAAATGAGAGGAATATTAATTTAGGCAATTAAATAATTAAATTTAATTATTTAATTTAGTAGATAAGATTAATTAATTAATTAAATTAATCAATTAATTTAATTATGACAATTAGTGACATATTAAATAAATAAATAAAACTTATTTATTTAATAATCAGGAAAAAATATATGACAAAGGTAAGAAATTTATTTAATTAAGGGAAGACTTAGACAATTAATGACGTATTTAATAAATAAATAAAATTTATTTATTTAATAATCATGAAGAATACAAAGACATGAATTAATTAAACAATTATAAATTATTTAATTAATAGTCGAATGTGGACCAAGGACATAATTAAATGTATTATTTATGCTAGGATGAAAGTGGTAAAAATGAAGCTTGCAGGCCTAGGTCATTTTTAAGTGTCTACATTTTGCCCCTCTTTGTCATAATGTAGCATGTCGCATTGCGACAAAGAAAATAAGTCAAAAATATGCCCCAATGCAAAATAAGATGAGG
The DNA here is from genome assembly GCA_007258455.2 of Sequoia sempervirens. Taxonomy (NCBI): domain Eukaryota; kingdom Viridiplantae; phylum Streptophyta; class Pinopsida; order Cupressales; family Cupressaceae; genus Sequoia; species Sequoia sempervirens. The sequence continues at coordinate 1,569 of VDFB02200883.1, read as the reverse complement.
AAGAATGACGAGGAGGGTTATGGTATTCCCCCTCGAGAGGAGAGACAGGTTCCAAGAACATGGGTGTGCTCTCGAAATTGATGAGAAGACTAGAATATGGAGAGACAAAGAAATGTTAGCGCAAAAGAAATGGATGATGATATGGATGCAATGCCTATATGAGATGAGAGAGAGAAGATGACAAGATAGAAGAAGATGCATGTTAGTTCCTAGACCAAATCCTTCAAAACTTTAGCATAGGACTTTAATTATTATTGCTCTTAATCATCATTGGGTGGTAAAAATGACACAAATGGACAACAAACACCATGATATGACGTAGACCAAGGTGTGCAAGGTCATCCACTTGAAAAATAGACAGTCACAGACAAGGAATGTCCTAACTCATACTAAGGGTGAAGTTGCCCCAGTCTTTTTGTCAAGACAATCCACAAACAGCGATCAAAGAAAATAAAATAGGCCAGGATACGTCATCGCACCTCTAAATCCTTCATGGGACATCCTCGAGGTAGCTAGCAACATGACCACAAAGAAAAGATAGTAAAAGGATAAGACAGAATAGCCAAGATAGTCAAAAGATAAGACAAGACAAACGAGAAAAATTAACAGCCATTTAATTTTGTTTGCCAATGTTTGTTTGCCAAAGATTGATTTATTGCCAGTTTGACAGTTTTGACAGTTTAAGAGTTTTTCCAATTTGATGGTGTTGACAGTTTAACGGGGCCTATTGTTAGGAAGGACACATCCTGAAAAAGACAAAGGACATTTTGACGAGGTCCAAATCCAAGAAGGACACATCTTGAAGAGGACCAAAGAGTGACGAGACTGGCATTGTTTTCACTAATATGTTTTGGCAAGTTGACTAATGTTGATTGTATGATTGATTCGACTGTGTTGTCTGATTTTGCCCAATTTTGACATTAACGTTTTAAATGATTATCTTGTGTCTGAGTTTGACTATGTTTGACTTATTTGACCGATGTGACAATTGTGACAAATGCCATGATTTTATTTGGACCAACCTAAAAGGACTAACCTAATGTCTCGGGGACTCATCGACTGATGGCCTTGCCTACATAGCAAATGCGCAGAGACAACGTAGTTCGACAATGACATGGAATGACTGACATGACTGACTTTGACTCCATTTTTAGGATTTTGACATTGATTTGCATGTTTTTGTGTTTTTCTTCAGGATTTTTTATGATTTTTGTCTTTTTTTTAGGACATTTTATGATGTTTTTGGTCTTTCTTCAAGACATTTTATGATGTTTTTGTCTTTTTGCAAGACTTTATATATTTTTAGGACTTTTTCAGGACTTTTTGATGTTTTTGGTTTTTCTTCAGGACATTTTATGATGTTTTTGTCTTTTTGTTGTTTTATGATTTTTTTGGATTTTGACGTTTAAGAGGATCGTGACAAATGCATGTGACTGATGCCTACACATGAGAATCCAAGGACAAACATGATTGTGCCCCTAGTCAAGCTGAATACCAATTGACAGGTGATGACAACATTGTTTGACATGGGAAGGATGCATCCCAAAACAATGTGAGGACAATGACGAT
>VDFB02200882.1:0-27089 GCA_007258455.2 Sequoia sempervirens | reverse complement strand
TGGAAGGCTCCTTCAAGCAACCAAGTGTTGAATCTACTTTGGAGATACATTTTCTCTCACCTCGCTTGGGGCATTTGGAAAGAGTGTAATAATAGAATCTTCTAGGATTCGGCTCTTTCAGAGGAAATTATTTTTGGTAAAATTATTAGAGCTGTGAGAGAGAATTTCAATCTGCTCAATAGCAAATTCAAGGCTAAGGAAAAGGTCAGATACCAAGATTATGAGCTCATAGTTGTTGATGCTTGGAAGATTAATGTTGATATTTCTTCTCCTCTTAAGCCCACTAAGGGGCCTAGAGATGGAATCCATTGGAACCTCCCTCCTCTTGGTTGGGTTAAAATCAACTTTGATGGGGCAGCCAAGGGTAATCTTGGGCCAGCTGGGTGTGGGGGAGTGATAAGGGATCAGAATGGTTGTTTTATTGCAGTGGTGGCTCTCCCCTTGGGTACCCAGACCAACCACATTGTTGAAGCCATAGGGGTGTTTCAAGTGTTGAATCTTGCTCGCCAGTTGAATCTTAAAAATGTGTGGCTTGAAGGGGACTCGAATAATATCATATAATGTATAAAGGGCCTTCAAAAACCCTCATGGACTATAGAGAATTGGATTAATCTTTCTAAGAGTATTATTAGTAACTTTGAGAATTGTTATATTTCCCATGCTTATAGGGAAATTAACACGGTGGCGAAATTTTTTTCCAACAAAGGTGTTCAGGCGAAGGATAAGGTGATGTGCCAGAGGAGTGATGAGCTGGAGGCTGATATCATTTCCTTACTTATGTATGATCAAATTCACGGGAAGGTGCAAACTCCCCCTACCAACGTATGATTATTAAGTGTTGTGTCATGCAATCTTGGGACTGTTGTTCAATTATTTTTCAATGTTGGCCAAAGCTCAACAATATTAATTCCTATTTTGATGTTTTGTACTTCGCACGCTTTCTGGGTATTTCGACGACCAGTTTATTTAGTTTTCCAGAGCCTTCTGAACAGGCTTGCAATTCTACCAACATGGGTGGTGAGAGTCACAGGGTGGAGACAAAAAATTGTGAGGATTTAAGAAGTAACACTAAGGTTTGGGAGATGCTGGAGAAGGGCGAGATAACCATTTTTATCGAAAAACTCCATGGCTGGGATCCGAACATCACTAGGTTTTTTGCTAAGGAATGAAAGGATGGCGAGATCAATTTGTTTGGGAGAAAGTTTGTCATTGATGAGCAGTTAATTGTTGAGGTCACAGGGCTTTCCATTGAGGGCATCAAGTTTTACAAGGATAGGAAACTCTCTGACTAGGTTGTGCAAAAAAATTTGAAGACTGAGAAGGAAAAGGAGGACCTGCGAAGGACTACCAAAAGCTATTATGATTCTATGAGGATCGTCTCGCATTGGAGGAAGGTGTTGAATGTGATTATGGAGTACATTACCCTGGACAGTCGTTACACTAGGGTATTTTGGTACCATTGTGTGCTCCTCAACCATTTTTAGCATCAGGTTAGGGTTTCTTTCCCTTTCTATCTTGCTACTTCTCTTAATGCCAGTCTGTAGAACTATAGTCAGAACCCGATTAGGCATTCTATCCTCCATGAGGATCTGCTTGTTTTAATCTATGATTATTTTAAAGCTATGTTGGCTTTGTCCCACTAGACCCCTTCTTGCAGGGGAAGGGTTGCAATTAAGGGGAAAGGTAATTCTAGTGACTCTCCCCAGAAGAAGGGTAAAAGAAAGGTCTTAGAGGATCCCTCTTATGATGCTAATGAGGAGGATTCATAGTCGACCCCTTCGTCTGATTATTCTAGTTACCCTACCACTGGCAGAGAGGATAGGCCTTGTTATCACAATGATCTCAAGGCGGAGGACCATTACTTTAAAGATGAACGTGAATTTCCTGATGACATTCTTGCTATTGCCCGTAATGGGTCTGTGGATTTCTTTTGGTTAATCAGATGGGTGTTTTTTAAGATTAAGAAACTTAAGCTGAATCAGAGGGATATGAACAGTAAAATGGAAAAGGTTGATAAGAATGGCAATAATAACAGAGACAGAGATAAGGCCACTGATTTATGTCCGACTGAGGAAGAAAAGAAATATATGGTGGAGTGCCTCAAGAAAACAATTGAGCATTTGCAACATTTTAAGAGTAACCATGATGGAATTTAGCTTTCTAATATGGAGGAAAATATGAGGAACATAAAAGATTCTATCCACAAGGTGTTGGAAATGAGCCACAAAATTTTAAAATCAATGGCAAAGACCATGAATACAATGCTTGAAATTTTGAGAAATGCCTATCAGGTCATGACGGTGTTGTATGTGGATGTTGAGAAAGAGGAAAGCCAGGTGGAAGGTGGGGGGTCAAGTAATAGAACTAGAGCGAACCTAAAGAGGAAGGCTGACCAAACACTTGTGAATATTCAAGAGATTAAGAAAGTTTCTTTAAATATGAATAAACTTGAGCAGGATGCGGCGGAGATCCTGAGGAATCCGGCCTAGTGGCTGGACTTTTGGTGGTTTTTTGTTGGATTTTTGTTGTGTTGCCCTGGGATGTTCCTTTTTTTTTCTTTGATGGTAGTTGTTTGTTTTTTGTCTGGGTCCTTCTGATGCTGTATCTTTCTCTTGTTTACTGTTAAGGGTTTCAGGGTCCCTTCAAAACCTGTTTGTTCCTTAATAAAAAAAATCCAAAATCACATATTAAAATACCATTTATTAAACAATGTTATTAACATTTAATAAATTTATAATTGCTTACTAGTTACATACCCCACTGATAGGTGTACTGCATAAATAAGTAGGTGGAGGGTTGGTGCATCCAGTCTCAACACTGTGACCCTGCAATTTTATTAAAATCATAAAACTAAATTAGTTAATCTTGCATTTCAAAATTGAAATTTAATAAATTAAATTCAATGAACATGCTAACTTTTACCTGACTATCAATTCCATAGCCTCATGCAAAATTTCAGCTTCCCTCTCCATCTCCATAGCTGTAGATGGATCTTGCGTAGAGCCTCCTGAGTGTTGGTGGGGTCATATGAACAAGTCACCCCACCCACCACTCGAAGACTCCCCTAGATGGCATTGTAGAATAGGGCTGGTATGATGGATGACACTCTGGGTCCAAAGTGTTGATCACCTGCAATGTCTCTACGTTGGCACGTCCTTCGCGACGAAGGCATAACAACGTGCTCACGAGGCAGCTAGCAGAGCTCGTCTCCATTGCACGTGTAGGATCCACTGTGCACCAAGTCTATCCTGAGTTGACCCCCCACCTCTCCCCTGGAAGTCCCTCATATCAATATAATTTGGGATTTTGTTCAATATGAACTCATTGTATAGTTTCCTAAGGAAATACTATAGGACTTCACAATTGTTGCACGATGGGTAATCAAAAACCATGTACCACCTATCATAAAAAAGTTCCTAATCTATTGGTAGTGGCACCAATGAATAGGAAACCTCTTCACATTGAGGGTAAGATTTTGATTTGTGCGTGGGTCATTGAATAATGAGCACAAATCACCTTTTGTAATTTTAAATCCTTCGCATCTTTATATGATAGTTTATCTGTATAATAAGCCCTAGCCGCCTGCCTCCTATCTTTCCATCCAGTTATTTGTTTGCTAATTGAATCTACATTTTTTAACATATCTTTCAATGAACTTACTAGGGTCATTATTTCTGCGGTTGAACCATTTGGATCACTCAACCTACTAATTAAATCCTCGATTTTCTTTTTGTTGTTCTCAATTTCACTCATCAAATTTTGTTTAGTGTCAGGAGGGTGTTGAGTGATTGGTGGAGGAGGTTGTTGTTGTGGTTGATTTTTTTCTTGAGGATTTTGGTCTTGAGGATTTGGTTGATCTTCTTGTTGAGGATTTTGAGGGTTTGCAGGTTGATTTACATCTCCTACAAATTCAAAAAAATTATATCAAATACAACCTAAGACTAACAAATTCAACCTAAAACTAAGAAATTCAAAACAAAAAATAATCATTACCTCTCACACCTCCTCCTCCTCGTGGCACCATCCTTGCGAAGAAATAGAAACTCTTGGTGAATATTTTTGCACAATGCCTCCTCGTAGAACACGAGCACGAAAAATGGGGGTTTGGCTGCGAGCACAATTAAAAAATAGTCGAAATGCAGAATGAATGACTTTCACTCTTTTTTTTTCTCTTAACATGTCATAACGCAAGTGCGTTATAACGTGCTCGTGTTATGGGCTCGTTGTGTTGAGCCTCAGGCTCGGCACACCAAGCCATAACGTGCTCATGTTATCACTTTTCAAAACTTTTTTTTGAAAGTGGCCACAAATTGGCTACCCATCTCCATACACCCACCCAAATGAGTTTGTATCAAATGTGCATTTTGTTATTTGATTAGGAAAGAAAAAAAATTATTGACAAAGTGTGTATCATAAACTATTCACATGTGGGTAAAACATAGTAAAATCAATGGGTAGAACAATGGGCATGTTACAATTACCCATGACATGTCTAAGTTATACAAGTTATGTGTGTGAAAACTCACATTTTCTTCCATTAAAAAGTAACTTTTTCTCCCTTAACACTTGTAACACTTGCTTGAGAAGAGATACATTCTTCGCAAGTTCTACTAAAAACAAGGATATCATGCATATGAACTATTACAAGATTATATAAGTGGTATTAGAACCTCATTTATTAGTCTCAAGAAGGTAGTTGGAGCGTTGTATAACCCAAATGGTAAAACAAGCCACTAATGAAGCCCCTATTTAGTCATGTGAGCATTATTTTTCAAGCGTTTTCTTTTATCCTTACTTGGTGATACCCATATTTTAGGTCCAACATGGAAAAACACTTAGCATGTTCTAATTAATTTAAGAGATCATCAATACATGGCAATGAATACTTATTCTTAATGGTTATATTGTTTAAAGCTCTATAACCAATGCACATGCACCATGAATAATTAGGTCTAATTACTTCTTGTTCCCTAAGGGTTTTTAGTTGCTTCTTAACTCCATTGGCCTATAAAGCACTTTGTTGATACAACCCTATGTTTAGAAGAGGGAATTAGGTAATAACTAGATCTCGTGCTCAATAGCTCTATTTGGGAGTAGCCCTTTGGGTTCCAAAAGTAACTCAAAAATCTATTGAAGTAGTGTTGAAAAAATTAGAGGCCTAAATATTGCAATATTCAACCATTATTGTATAGATAAAACCAAAATGTAAATATAATATTAATATGTTGAGTTCTTACAATATATTGTGCAAATACTTATAAATCATCCAATACAAATTCTCACAAATACCTCATGAAAAACTAACTCCCAACAATTAATGCACAAATAACTAAAAAATTAAATCACTATCATGAATTCACTAACGTGATTTTATTAACAAAATATAAACCTTATTTTCTAGCACCTCCTCTTTAGGTTTACATTCCAAAAAATATAACAAATAAAGAAAGGTGTAATGTTATCTTTTTAATCAATTTATGTTTGTGGACCAAAAACCAATTCCAATATTTTTCATGGGCTAAACGCAAGTGTTATAAAAATAATTATTAAATTCTAGCCTCCACTATTAACTATATTTTTCACATATTTAAAGAATTATGCCAAATAAATATTATCTATTGTTTAATTTCCCAAATGAAATTTATGTAACGTCCAAATCATTTAGCATCTTTATTTATGATAAATTCTATGACAAGGTTATTACAGATTCTATGATAGCTCATAATTGGAGAATTACAATTAACAACCAATGAAGAGTTACAAAGCTCAATTTATTTTGAAAAATATATCTTGAAGAAATAAAATAGTTATTTTATGTTGGAGGAGCAATTCATTATTATTTATGACAATTATTAGTAGATGCGAGAAGAGTCTCTTCATTAGTTAAAAATAATCGCAAATCAAGGAGTTATGACAACTTTTTAGTGGATTTAATTGGAGAGGAAGTATTTTTTAAATATTAATATTACAATTTTGTTTTTCTTATTTTTAGAAAAAAATAGAATGTTGAAATTTATGCCCATAACTTTTATATAAGCTATACAACTTCTTTAGTTGATACCTTTTGTCAACTTATCAATTTTCTTTATTGCTTGAACACTCATGTTCAATTATAAGATTTGAGGATGAAAACCCTTGGATTCTTGGAGATTAGAGGATGAAACCCCTCTACTTTATTAAGAGAAAACTCATATAAATTTTGTATTTGCAATCCAAATCTTTGTTAAAGATTGCAACATACTTTTAATAATGTGTATTTGTAGGATTAGGTATAAGGGAGCTCCAACATACAAAAAACTATTTCAAATTTATCCATAATTTGTATTGTTGTAATACATGATAATATTTTGCTACACATTTGATTGATAAGAATTAGCTCTAACATACTGTGAAGTTTTTATTTATGTGTGCAAAGATTGTAAATATTTTTGGCATAGTTTTATGAGCAAATCAAGATAATTAAATTTAGTATTTCACACATGCTCTCTATTGGGACAAAATCGAGGATCCTATTTCAATCTTATGTGTAATTTTTTTTTGATATTCCAGCTTGTAATTCAGTCAAGTCGTATGTCAATCAAAGGCGTAGAATTATGAAAGGTGTAGTAGCAATTTGCTCAAGGGCTGGAGGCAGTAAGATGAGTTTAATGAAATGCAACCTGTAGTTCAATATGGTAAGATAATTTTAAACTATTTATTCAAAACTTTTTATAAACAATATAAACTAGTGATAGGAACTAAGAATTTTGACTACATTAATTGTTCTAAAATTGTAATCTAGCTACAAATTAATTTATAATCATCAACTCATATCACAACACATTAATTTGAGTTTATTATTAACATCTGAACATAAGAGAATTATTATCATAAACTCATAAAATATTTTATATTCATTTGTAACTAAGCTAATTGAATCTACAAATCTTCATACTCAGAAAATGAAAATAAAAAATGTACACTCATCAGTTTACTAAGAGTGGCCCCTCCCCTCAACTCCCCAATGATAAAACAAGATGCTTAAAGATTCTCCAAAATTATTTTTTTATATTACTGATCAAGTTTTTAAAATATCATTCTATATATCTTATAATGCATGGATTGCGCTTATACATATTCATTCAACTTAACAACTTATCTAAAAATATAGAAGAGTTATTTGTTTATGGCATGTAGTCAAAATCAAATGATTCGATTAACAAGATTTTGGCCTACAACCACTCTTTTCAAATATTTTGATATAACTACATATTCTAATATTAAGCATTTCAAGCAAATTGCAAATAGCTACAATTTCCTCCAACTGCCAACCATTATTATTTCTTGTCGCCATTTAATGATCTTCATTTTCCCTACTTAATAAAAAAACAACTATACGAGTTAACATCCCCAAGTTCGTAAAACCCTCGTCCCGCAACCTAGAGGATGATGCAATACTGCGGAAGCACAACTAATTTTTTTTTTCTTAAAGATAAAACAAGATGAATAAAGTAACCTACTCTAGCCACATACATCCTCTAGGCTACGCAACGCGTCTACATGTGAACACCATTACTTATAAAATTTAACCAACCATAGCATATGAATATTAAACTCAAGATACAACTTTCAACAAAGCATTAAACCATTTCAAGATAAATCTAACACATAGAAATGTATTAAACATATTTCCACATATACAACACCATTAAATCCAATAATGAATAGATCATAAATACTATTACAATTACATCACAAAGGTTCACCTCGATACAAATGAGGTATTACAATTATACACATAGATCCACAGTTACAATGAAGAAGGAGAAGAACAACTCCAGAGAACCACACGAGCTCCTCGAACAAGAAGATCCCGCCATCATGAACAGGAAGAGAAACTCAACAGTGTAAGATGCACGCCACCCAACCATCTGGTACCCGTAGGCCCAGCCCCCGTGCTAGGAGATAGTAACAGGTAACCAAGACAAACCTATTACCTCTAGACACAAGTAATATACAAGACCACACTGTACCAGTAAATGCAAAACAACACTGTACCAGTAAATACAAAATAACATTGTACCAAAAAAACACAAAATAACACTGTACCAAAAAGACACAAAACATAAGGTTACATTGCTTCCAGAACCACTGAATCAAATACATCCACTGTATAATACAAATCGACCGTTGTCATAGGAGGAGTGTCATCACAAAGGTTGCATTGGTTATCCAAAGGAAATCTTCCTAGGTGCCGGCCCCCCTCTAGGGTTATCCTGGTAACCTCTCACGATTCCGGCCCCACATGCACACCAGTGCGGAATCAGTTATCTTCGAGAAGACAAGATAACGATCTTGCCATTCCAAGCCTTCCCGACTCATCTCAAGTCTCATACTAGCCCTTGAGCCAATGAGCGAGGCTAAATTATCTGATTAAATATTAAGCTACTCCATCCCTAATAAAGGTTATTTAATTTCTACTGATTAAACTGACTTTTACACGAGTTATCCTGGGACCCCTTTGTGTCCCGGCCCCCATTGAAAGCCACTCCCCTATCGACAACACAATAACATATTCCACAACCCAAAGGTAGACAGTGCACAAAATATGATAACAAATATCAACTATTTTGCAAAGAACAACACATCCCGTTCGTAATAACTGGGTGCTCAAATCAAATCACACAACCCGTTCATAGTAATCGAGTGTTCAAACTAATTCACACATCCCTACGGATGTTAAATACTGAAACCCAAAAAAAACGTGCACTACCCAAGGAAAATCTCAAAAAGGGCGAACAAAAGATATAATAACCCTCTCACAATTTTACAATCTCTGGAAGACTTATAATTTTCTCGACAACAAATATCCCCAATGCCCAATACACAATTACAAAAGAATACACAACAATAAGAAGCCACTCAAGTAATTAAATAAATGACCATTAGGATTTCCTAAATCCAATAAATCCACAACGAATTAAACCAATTGCTTAACTTCGATTTTGACAATTATTCATAATATTCAATTCAAATAGCCCGCAAATGTGAACATAAAATAATACAACTTAAAATAATTCAGGCACTTAAATAATCTAATATTCGGATTTCCTAAATCCAAATTAAATCAATATCTGTTTAAATACAAATCAACTTTCACTCTTAAGTCTTTTTATCTTAAGATTTTATTAACCCATGCCTTTACATGCTTTTATTAATATATAAATACTTCTGTTTACAAATCATAAGGAAATTAAAACTAATTGTTAACTCAAATTTCACAAACAAATATAAATAGAAATCTTAATCTTTCTAATAAAATCATCTAATTATAAAACACCTACTTGTGCATGGTATGCATTAATTAACGATATAATATTTTTTTTAAATAAATATATATTCTAATTACATAATCTAATTATTACTTTTCAACGTTTATTTTAAATTATCAAATTGTGCATGTGCATGCACCTATTTAAAAATACATTTAAATATATTTTAAATACTCTAAAATTATGTGCAATATTTATAATATATATATTTTAAACAAATATTAAATATATAATTATAAATTAACAATTTTCAGACAACCCTAATCATAAATCCTGTATGTTGCGACTTTAATAACTTTTGTTTTCGGATTTAGGTTTCTCTGAAATTTTTACTGAAAGTGTGAAATCAAGTCGTCTAAAACATGTAAAAAATTCAGCCCTACCCAGTTCGTAAATTTCGAGTTATGATTAATTTAGTGACGCACTATTTATGTTGTTTTGATTTTGAAATTAACAGAGGTTTCCAATTTTTTCAAATCTATCAGAGGATTTCATCCTCAATCCTATAGAGGTTTTTCTAATTCCTCAAATATTTTTATTTGTATTTTCTATTGTTTAAAATCATTCCCTACAAGGATCTAAATCTTTACGGTAATTTACCACTTTCTACAGGAAGAGGTTTCTAAGTTTTTGATTTAAATTCAACAGAGGTTCAATAATTCCTCTATAATTTCCTCCTATATAAATCTATTTCGAATAAACAAATTACATAGAGGATTTAATTTTTTTTTCTACAGAGATTTCATTTTCACGGCAATCTTTTAAAAGAAAAACAAAAACTTCTACAGTATTGAAAAATCATTTCCTAAAACATTTCCAATTTGCATTACAGTAATAAAATAACTTTTTAATTTCAAATTTCACAAAAACAGTAAAGAACCTGTTACAGAAGAATGTTGCCTCAAGAAAATGTTGCCAAGTTTCTCTATAATTTTAATTCTCAATATAGCCAAAGCTTTCTTCAATGCAATTGCCTCCTTCCAGAAGACACAACAAAAAATACAACCAAAAATTCTACAACAAAATAATTCTAAAACAATTTCCTCTGAGAGATCCACAATCTTCCTCACTAAATTTTCTACAACCCATACCAAACTTTTTCCCGTGAAACAACTTTCTTTTCTTTTCTCCCCAAAAATCATCTCCGTGAATAAATTTTCAACCATTAGATAACAAATTTCTAACTCACAGCTATCTTAAACAAAATATCTAAAATATCTTTTCCCTCAACAATTTAGATATTTTTCATTCACATGCATTTAAATATAATAAAACAATTTACTAATTGCAACCAATTTAAATATTCTTATTTATTTAATTACCGTTTATTTTAATAATAAAATTTACTCAATCAACATAACCAAAATAAATTTATTTATTTATTTATTCTAAAACCCTCCCAATAATAATTCATTTAATTAAAGATTTAAAATTAAATACATATTTAATCTACTAAATTAAATTTGCACAAGAATAAAATACTCAGAACAACAATAATAAAACTAAAACCAAATTCAAACTGACAACACACTGTACTAGGGTAAAGGTATGACTAGGTAACCCGTTACTATCTCCCAATATTACTGTTGAGTAGTAGACATGCTCAGACCTGTGAAACCAGGTGAAGCTAATGTCCTATACCTGCAATCCTGCAAACAAGCAAATGTCGCACATGCATATATATAATAAATTATTCACACCGTGAAGAGAGAATCGCAGAAATCATAGGGCACTCGCGAGCGAGTGATGCAATACCGTTCTCTTCACCAATACAGTATCAATAACTGACAAAGCTTACATTATTAACATAATCAAAATACAAGGCATCATTAATTCAAGTACATACTATGCTAATCTAAAACATGGCATAATGATAACCTCATAATAAAATACAATCACATCAAATTATAACATTCACGTCACTTAACAGAGAGCGATCAAACAATAAACAAACACCTTAATTCAAGAGTTATAAGAAACAAAGCGTAACATGGGGAAAACATTGTCGATCAAAGGATCGAATGGAGGGGTGTTACAAAGGCTATATTGCAATATATTAAACACTTTTATCAATAGATTAAGCACTTTTAATTTTATAATACTAATAGTGGCAAGAATATGAACAATGGTTAAGCTAAAGTAGCAATAAAACATGATAAATGAACTAAAAACCAACAAAAATTTTAATCCCATCATTTCCCCCCAACTAAAGACTTTGCATGTCTCATACAACCTATATTTAGTTACTTAAAGACTATGCATTTTTTTAGCTAATTGGTTGGGTAAATCCTACATAGCCATCATAATTGTATTACACTAGAGAGCTTTGAGATCTTGGAATTTTTTCTCATGATCCTTGACACATATATGGTCACATAACCTCTCTTTGTTCCTTTTATTCAATTAATTAGGTTAATCGAATTTTCAATTCATTGATTTCCTCTTCCTATTATTGATTTCTTGTAAGGATCTCTTGAAGTTCCTTTTGTAGAGGATGAATATTATTTTTAAATGGCTTGCTTTCTCCTTTATTCCAATATGATTTGGTAATGTTGAAAAATATTCATACTCTAGAATGGAAATATCTTCTTTAGTTTGTTCCTCAAGGACATAATACAATTCTCCATATAAGCAAAGGTTTCCTTTTCATATAAGTCCTCAAAAATTATTTTTTCTCCCTCATGTAAACCCTCATGAATAAGGGTTTTAGTTTCTTTAGAAATTGGGGTACCACTAAATGGTTCCCAAGAAATAATGTCATTTTGTAACGCCCCTTAAAGGGAAACTACGTAGTCCCAAACAATACAGAAAACAGGTAACAAGTCGGCTTAGATGGCACGACATTGAATGTTAAACATGGGAGGAGTGGGTTGATGCGATACAAATATTTCCCTTCTCCATCTCCAATGCATATCCATTGTATGCCCACAAGTGTGAGTAAATTTGAAAGCCAGAAGAGAGATTTCCTAATCAAATTTGATTCACAAGGACCCCACAGTGAAGTATTCGGCAAAGCAAGACAAGGGCTTGGTCTCAAGGCTGAGTTTATTTTATGAGCCGAAAGTAAGGACAATGGGAAATAACAATAGTTTAAGCCAAAAGATTACATGACTTCAATTTACCAAGGATGAGTGGCGTCGACGCCATCTAAAAGGAAATACAAATTTTTTACAGGCATCAAGTGTCATTCAATAAATTGTTAAAGGGACTCAAACAATGAATAAGGTGCGACTTGAATGCAATCAACAGAAGACACAAGGATTAAAGGCCTCAAAGGATAAAATTTAAGAATTGAATAAATACAATGGCTGGGAAATCGATTATTCGAGCAGCATGCAGAACAATAACCTATGCAGACAAGAGTAAACTTTTGAAGCTCTGTTTATTTGAATTCAAATTGGGGAACACATAAAGCATGCAAGAAATAAGCAAAACATCCCCAAAAGAATTGGGGTTTGAAAAGCTGAATGCAACCTACAGAATTAACACAATTCAATTTTCAAGAAAGGTTTCGAAAGTTACCAGATCATACATTTACTAAATTGCACACTCAGACATCAACATGAAAATGGTCAAATTTTCTACAATACAACACTCCATTTCCATTTTCTACTGAATTATAATTGGGAGTAGCAAGGAACCTGGTTTATTTGCGTGACAGAGCTGAAATCTTAATGTTGAGCTCTTCAGGATCCAACTCACGGCTCCGATTTCTTCAACAAATTTCCAAAATTATCTTTGCCCCAACTCAATTCAAACCTTCAAAACCCGATAAGAAACCCCCAAGAACCAGGAAATTATTCACGGCAGAGAAACAAGATTTTTTATTTTTTGATATAGTTGAAAAAGCCCCCTTTTCTTTTGCCAAATAACCAATTTATTTACTTTTTCCATCAAGCCCGTTACTGCAAGCCCTCTTTTCTTTAAATTAATTATTTTATTTAATCTCCCACTATCGACAATTACTTCATTCTAATTTTTTTTTTATAATTTAATCATACTTCAATATCTGCACATAATTTTTCAACAATTAAAATATTTAATTTATTAATTTAATCTTTCATTTAATTATGTTTGCACAATATCAAAATTAGGTTATTTATTTTAATATTTCTTTTATAATTTTAATTTATTTAAACCAAATAAAATATTAATAATATTTTATTTTATCAACACTACAAATGTATTAAAACATTTATTTAAATTATCAAAATATCTTCTAACTGCAATAATCTTTCATTTTAATATAATGATCAATCAAGCACTAATCAAACAATTAACTCAAATGAACATAGTACCAAGTTGTACTTGACCTCGAAACAAAACGGAAGGCAATGCACAATGACACAAATAGACCAACTCGAACTGACCGCATTGATAGGGTAATACAATCGAATATTCATCCTAACCAAGGATGATGGCTCAACATAGGGGACCCTATGCTATCTCCATTTCAACAATCTCCATTAAGTTTAAGGTATGCTCAAACCTGGCAATTCAGGTGGAGTCAATACCTGGTACTTGCAACCTGCAACAAACCACACAGTCGAGCATATACATAGTCAAACACACCGTGAGAGGAAAGTCACAGGGCACTCACAAGTGAGTGATGCGACACTGTTCCTCTTCACCAAATACATCAACGCTCAATAATCAATTATTAATCAACATGATATGAACAATCATCATATAATCACATGATGCACAAGACAAGATTAATCCGCATGATCCATTAAATCCATATGCTAAGCACAGTATGAGCATAAAACATCAGTGATAAAGTGTCATCAACTAGTCCATAACTATGAATCCAATCATCAAGCAAAGTATCATAATGTCCAAATACAACCAAGTCACAGTCATAAACATAAAGCAATTTGAGGGGCACTACACATTTTCATCCATTAAAGGTTCTTTTGGGGGAGTTGTAATGTCGGGTTCATTGAAAGCAGTTTCCAATATTTCCCATTGTTTCTCCTTTTTCTTTTGCATGTTTTGTCACCTATGTTCATGAATCTTGTGGTATTTACCTTTCATGAGATAAGTGGCCAAAATTTCCATATCAAGTTCCTCAATCTCTTGTCCCTTGTGTAAGACCCTATCTGTATCACAAATTACATTTATCACATTTGAATTGTTAAAAAACATTTGAAGTAAAGATAAAATAGAATTGTAGTCAATCACAACTAGGAAACCAAATGATTTAATTTGTTTATGAAAATTCTTATAAATTTTCATAATAATCTCGAGGTTCTAAATCTACTAAATTTCATAATTTTTATTTAAAGCAACCACATAAACTAATATATTCTTGATGGACACAAATTTACAAAAAAGTAAGGCTTATACTATCATGTATTCAATCCCAAAATAAATTAAAACATAACAATATACAATACTAACTAATTATTAACTTATTAAATTCAATAACTTAAAGAATGTTATATCCAATTATGCCGATTGAATTGAATCGCTCTTCACAATTTCATATTGAAGTAAGTCATTTATTATTTTATCTTTTTCCAAGATTTCTTCATAACACTAAGACACTGAGAATATTTGATAAACTTCTTAGGATCGAATACAACCTATGATACATCTGCCAAAAGCCTAGCCAGGTAGTATACACTCATATAATTTGGCAAACTACAGAACCAAGATATATTTTTGCTAGTTTTCAAAACTATTACACTTGGCCTTTTTTCTATGTCCTACTTGTGTATCTCCTATTATCATTTTAGCTTCTATATTATGATTTATGTTTTGTTTCTCCACTTGATGATATATTTTATTTTTATCATTTATGGTTAGATCTTATGATTTCTTATGTTTATCATCTAACTCCTATACTTTCATATATTCCTTGTTGTTATTATGTCTTGTGATCAAAATTTATGTTTACTAGGTTTGTTTTTAGCTTATGTGTTTTTGTGTTACATGTACATGATGTTGTTAAATTTCATGTTTACGATTTATATCTCTCATTCTATCTATATTTAATGCATTTTATGCTCTAAATTCTATCATATGTTTTTATATCAATTTTACATATTTATAATATTATCATGACCATATGCTAATCATGTTAACATCTTATGTTGCTTACATGTTATATGTTTATGAAATTTGCATGTTTCTATATAATTATCATTATTATACCTTATGATTGCATGTTATGATCCTTATCAAGATTATATATTAAATATTGTGCTTGCATGGCTCTTATTTAGTATATGTGACTAGCATTATCTTGTATTTTTTTCTTATTTAGGGGAAACATTGGTGGTGGCTTGTTTGACCCCATTACATATTCTTTTGTGATATATCTTAATTATGTTCTAACATAATTATCAAATGATGACACCTTTTGCCACTTTTTCATTATTTGTCGTGATCATATCTACTATGTTGGAGGAGGGATCATTAGAATAAGAGACACTACTGTTAAGCACATGGATGGTCTAGGATCTCTAGATGGTTCTCACCTTGATTTCATGAAAATATGAGTCAAATAGGTTTTAGAAAATGAATCATTTATCCAACACGAATAGATGGATCACTTTTATACCAATGGACCTATCATGCCAATGTAGTTGTCATCTCTTATTGGTTATCACTACCAATTCAAGTGTTCCCAACTATGAGAAGCATATAATAATATATTAGAGTAGAATATGTAAAGTAGTAAAGGAGGGATTGATCAAATACTAGGGGAGAGGGGCCTAAAGTAGGGCACGTCATCTTTGGATGTCTATGTGGACCAAAAAAAATTAAAAAATTTCCCGCCACGTCACCCTGCCACTTGTGCATTGGGCCTTATATTTTTTTTATAAAAAAATTGATCACCCTGCCACCTGTCAAGCACCATTTACGCTGACATGTTCAAAATGGGCCGATTTTTCCCTCCAACCGAAAGTGGAGCCCATATGCCTCCTTAATCGGCGAACACATCTACGTAAAGTCGATCGGACGGCCGCATGTCCACGACAGCCTCACCACCCTAGACGAATAGTTTACAGCATTAATTGCTTGCCGCCTCCTTCGTTACCTCCATTGACCAACTTGCCTCCTTAGTTTACAGTATATCATAGGAGATGAATAGATGGGGGCTATATTGAACTACCTTCTTTCGACACACATGGTTGGTTAAGGGGAGTTAAAGCTGCTTCGGCGTTCGTTATGCAACTGGTCGGATATGAACGGTTCAAGTTTGGTGCTATTGAGGGGTAATAGGGAAATTTGTACTTGGTGAGTAGGAATATCAAGGGGAAGAGGAGTGCTAATGGGGAGGAGGTCCATTACGGTCCTCAGCTATTGCATCGTCTGATTTTCATTATTGATTTGCAGTTCTTCTTGTATATGTGTTTCATTCGGTAATCATTGAAAATGTATCAAAATTGTTTGAGGAGATTCTATTTTGGCACTGACACCCAAATTTCATTATATTTAGTTCGAACACATTATGAAGCGGGACAGTGGCAAGATTGTAAAAGAATAATATCTGAACAAAGGAGGAAATTGGAAACTACCAAACCAAAAAGAATCTGTAGACAGTAGTTTGGATTTTGCTGCTGTGCCATTTGACAAGTAAAAATGAGGAAGGCTGTTGAATGAAACGAGAACTGACATTCTATTTTTCGCAGGACAAACGTTTAAGAAGGGAAGATTATGTAGTTCCAAGAAAGAAGAATTCACCAATTGCAGCAGACGATTACAAGAGGTCTACCTATTAAATTTACAGCTGGGTTTTTCTCACCAGTTAAGAATACTAGACTTCTGTATAGAGAGACACATATAAATGCTTATGCTGCTTATTGTAAGTGGATCTCAGGTATGTTTTTGTTATTATAAGGTAAGTCGGCTTTTAGGTATGATTCTTCCATTTCACAGTTATTGTTATTCAGTGTTAAATTCTTATACGGTATTTTCCAAAGAAAACGTCATCTGGACTTATGGATAATGCTTGCAATTCTTTCTCTATTTATTTGAGTTGATCTCATAGTGTCCTCACCATTTTATTCTTTGAGTTGATCTTCAGTGATCCTGTCCTTTCTTGTCGATCTCTGTTGTAAACATTTTACCTTGAGTAACTGCATGTAGTTCATAGTTGGGTTATTCATTAATAATAAAGTGAAATAAGATTTTATATATCAAAGAAAGTGTTGTGCTCTTTTGAATAGAAAAGATGCCGGAAATAAAAGAGAATTCAATTAATAAAAAAAAATATCATTTAGATTTTGAAAGAAGATATGTTATTATAGAATCATGCAGAATAATACTCTTATGTTTTTTCACTTCATAACGTTACTGAATCGGTTGGCTTCCTTATTTCCTTCTGCTTGGATCAGGTGATTGTTTCAAAAGGGTCAAGGATCATGCATAATCTTCTCACCGGGTGTATATTTGATTTGAAGATTAATAAATTTAAAAGGAAATTTGAGTCGTTCACTTACTTTATGCAAGCTATATATACCTCATATTGTAAACTATGGCTGTGCTGAAAGTTAATATTTTCTCTATAAATACATTCAGTGCATAGATCGATTCATACATCTGAATATGTAGTGTGCATTTCAATTTAAAGATATGTAAGTGATTCATTCATATATACATGTATAATAATCGAAAGGGCAATGTCTATCCAGCTATCAGGGTTCACATTTGACTGTATTTATTAATTAATTGAAAATTAAAAACACATTGTATTTTGATTTTCAATAAATTAATAAATATGGTCAAATGTGTAGTCTAATGACTGCATAGACAATTCACATCAAAAATATATGATGAAATTCATTAATTGTGAATAAACATTATGTAATTAATGTATTAGCCTTATTTTGTGTTTTAAATAAAACATACCAACATAGCAATAATAACAACTTAAGTCTCGGGTTTGCTCCCCGAGGTCTTGGGTTCGAGTCTGAGGCCCGACCTCACCTGATGTACGTGGCTTGCGAGTGGCTACACGCATCCCCAGAGGGCTAGTCTCGCCTCAGCTTGCCCCTTCTCGTCCCCAACTTGGCAGCTTGTAAGACCAAGGCAAGGCGGGGTGGGTGCGCTAGACTGGGTCATGAGGAACCTCTAAGTTAACCCAAAAAAAAAAACATATGGAAAATTCATCGTTTTTCCATCGTCAAATTCACCGCCAACAATTCACCGCGGGAAAATTCACCGCCATGACAATTCACCGTGCAAAAAATTAATTGCATGAATTTTTGGTGGTTAATTTTCCATGGCGGTGAATTTTCCTGCGGTGAATTGTTGACAGTGAATTTTCCTTCAGTGAATTGCTGACGGTGAATTTTCCTAGAGCCATAATAACAATTCTCCTATGCTTTAGTTGAGAAATTTGTTGTTAGTTACACAACCTCATTTTTGTTAATTGTTTAGTCTCTCTCTCATTTTAATTTTCTTTGAAATACAAAATATCTAACCGGTAATGCAGTTTCTTGAACAGTTGTAATGAGAAAGAATGGTAGTATCATTCCAATCTAAAAAATTCTTCTTGAATATATATATATATATATATATCGTGTTCATTTTGAAATATAAGAAAGAAATGTACGTTGTTATCTAGTGTCTAGTAGAAGCAATATTGTACCAAGTATTGTTGTGATTATTTGATGGTTTTGAATAATTTCGCTGATTGTAGCATTTTGTTGTTCTTACAAGGATGATTTATGCTAACATTATTGTTACTTGATTTGTACTTATAAATTTTAATTTCTAGATTAGTAGTAGGAATGCCTTGCTTGGTAAAACAATCAATTTGTTCTTTTGGACAAGGGCAAAACTTCATTACTGAATAAACCCTAAACTTAAGTAAATTTTAAGTTAAGTTGGAAATGTCTTACCTTTGCTTTCTCAGTTTCAATAAAATTACTCTTGAACTTTTTTGATATTTATTAGGTGGGTTTTAGGAAGGGCTATTACTCTTTTAAGTTATCTAGATTCTTCATTTCCTCATTTAAATTAATTTAATGTACTAGTTTCACTAATGTTCAACCGATGAATAATCCATGTTCATGTTGTTTCGGCAAGGGAGTATTTCTTTTTGCTACAACATTTATATCATCTTAGTACCTTAGAGAGAGATAATTTTATCTTTGGTTACTTAATATTATTAAAATCTCTCGATTTTGATTACTTAGTCGTATTTTAGTAATAGAATCTTGTGAGGGCATTACACCTTGGAAGCAACTGCAACATTCGCCAAATTATGTAGCCTAGAGGAAGATTCAGTTATTGGTTCTCATTTCCTTTTCATTTTTACATTGTGGAGAGAATCCATTAAGGTTTCAGGGTAATTTCTTCCATGTTAAGACCCTAATTTCATCCTCCTTAGTTGCATCTACAGGAATTTCATCATGGTCAAACTCATCTTCAAGGGTTTCATATGAGCTAGGTTCAACTTCAAGAGCTTCAATAGAACCTCATTTAGTGTCATGGTCTTCGCCATGAGCCTCTTCTTTAGAAGTTATGTTAGAACTAGTGGACCCATCATTGTTATCTTCATTTAAAACAAATGTATTCTCCTATTTCCGAGGAGCTACTTCCTTTAGGCGTGTGACAACAAGTAGTTTAATTAGTCCATGGTGGATGAGAGAGTTATCATGCCCCTTTTGAACCTCAGCACACATCTTTTGTAACGAATGAAATAAAAAATGAGGCACATTCACTATATGTTTATAGTGCAAATGGCATAAAAGCCTAAAGTGATGGGAAAAAATGTAGGCCCATACTTACCTTCATAAGGAATATATTGAATAACAAACTTGGATACATTATCTCATGGGGTGGAAAAGAGGAACTCATAGTTCCTTGCCCTTGAACCATATGCACAAACTTTCCATGCTTTAGGTTGAAAAAATGACTAGAGGTCATAGAAAATAATGCTTCTGTAGTCTTACGTAAACTAGTGGTTTTAATAGTTTGAACTATAATCAGGAAAGAAACTCCACGTAATATAATGCAATTCTCATCATGGTTATATCCTAGGGAAAAATCCATAGCAACTCCATCATCATAGCCACACAAATGCTTGAAGAATTTATGCCATCTAACACACCATTTTTTTTTATAAACCTCTTTGTATCATTATAGAACTGCTATGTTTGTAGGCTCTCATCTCGTGTGGGTTCCACCCATAGGAGTTATAGGATAATTTACTACTACCAGAAAAATAGATTAACACATCAATCCTTAATAGAATTGGCTATAATAGGAAGATACAAGAATGTTGGGGTTTAAAAAAATATATAGATAATAAATATGTTAGCTAGACTGGCAAAATTTTTTTTTTTTTGGCAAACTGACCATGATGGATAATGATGATAAGAACACTTGATTTAGTGATTAGATAAATGATGGCTCATAATAGGGCTGTGCATGAAGTTGGGTAGAGCAATCTTAGGGCTACTTTTTTTTTTTTTTTTTTTTGAAAACTCATAGTGCAAGCACATTATAACGTGCTCACATTATTGCACATTAAAAGAAAATAAAAAAGTGAAAGTCATTCATTTTCACTTCAACTATTTTTTTTGTTTTTCCCAAGGAAAAAAACCCCAATTTTCACGCTCGCGTTCTAGGAGGAGGTATTGTGCAAAAATATTCAACAACAATTACTATTTCTTTGCAAGGATGGTGCCACGATGGTGAAGATGTGGGAGAGGCAAGTATTGCTTATTGTTTGTTTCGAATTTCTTAGTTTTAGGTTATATTTGATTTTTTTTTTTGAATTTGTAGGAGATGCAAATGAACCTCAGAACCCTCAAAATCCTCAACAAGAAGAGCAACCAAATCCTCAACAAGAAAATCAACCTCAACAAAAACTTCCTCCACCAATCACTCAACACCCTCTTGAAACTCAACAAAATTTAATGAGTGAAATTGAGAACAACAAAAAAAAATTAAGGATTTTATTAGTAGGTTGAGTGATCCAAATGGTTCAACCACAAAAAGAATGACCCTAGCAAATTCATTGAAAGATATGTTAAAAAATGTAGATTCAATTAGCAAACAAATAACTGGATGGCAAGATAGGAGGTAGGTGACTAGGGCATATTATGCAGATAAACTATCATATAAACAAGTAAAGGATTTAAAATTAATGAAAGGTGATTTGTGTTCATTATTCACTCCACTCCATGCAAAATCAAAAATCTTAGCCCAATGCTTAAGAGGTTTCCTATTCATTGGTGCCACCACCAAGAGATTAGGAACCATTTTTAATGATAGGTGGTACATGGTCTCTGATGACCTGAACAACAATTGTGAAGTCCCCAAAGATTTCTTTAGAAACTATACAATGAGTTCATATTGAACAAAATCCCAATTTATTTTGATATGAGGAAGTTCTAGGGGAGAGGTGGGGGGTTGGCTCAAGATAGACCTAGTGCACAATAAAATCCTATGCGACAAGGGAGATGAGCTCTCACTAGGTCGCCTCATGAGCATGTTGTTATGCCTGTAGTCGAGAAGGAGAGTGCAGACGTAGAGACATTGCATGCGATCAACACTTTGACCCAGAGTGTCATCCATCATACTAGCCCTATTCTACGACACCATCTAGGAGAGTCTTCGAGTGGTGGCCTTCGAACCCATGTGTGTGTCAATCTTGTGGGGCGACTTGTTCATAAGACCCTACCTCAGCTAGGAGTACAAGGTGCAGATCCGCATGCAGCCACTTAAGATGGAGAGGGATGGCCGACATTTTGCATGATGCATATGCATTGATAATTGTAAAAGTTAGCATGTTCATTGAATTTAATTTATTAAATTTCAATTTTGAAATGCAAGATTAACTAATTTAGTTTTATGATTTTAATAAAATTGCTAGGTCACAGTGTTGAGACTAGATACACCATCCCTCCACCTACTTATTTCTGCAGTACACCTATTGACGGGGTATGTAACTAGTAAACAATTATAAATTTATTACATGTTAATAGCATTGTTTTACGAATGGTATTTTAATATGTGATTTTGGATGTTGAATAGGTTAATATTGGAGGTTTCGAGGGAACACCTCCCAGTGCTAGTGGATTTACTCAAACCTACATGCAAGTAATAGAATAAAGAGTTTAACTAATGAATTTTACTTAATAGATTTGTGTAGTTTATATCAATATCATTGGTTACGTTGCATTGCACATCATTCAAACTCAAAGCATTACTTCACATTCCATAACTAATAACTAGATGTTGATAGATGAAAAAATGTCAACTACAATATAGTTGTTTAGAAATTCAATATAAGTAGTGATGCAATTACTTCACATGGAGGCATGTGCTTGCAAAAGTGCACCTACATGAAAAACTATGGATGCTTGGAAAAAATCTATGAAACCATAATAGTACTCTTTCTACCACTAACTCCTAGACCAACCCTCATATAGTGCATCTTGAAATTACATGATTTAGGTGCTCTTGCACTATACTCCCTAGGTAAAAAAGATTTATGCCCCATAAATCACTCCATAGGTGTTCTCCAACCTTCTGCACAATCCCTTCAAACCTTCTCCAAGTCCCTTGCATGGAAATCTTCCTCCAAGCACTTTGTACCCTTCATGCTTTGCTTTGTCTTGGTCTTGCCATGCTTGATCTTCCTCAAATGGATCTTCTTGTTGCCTTTTTTCTTCATTAACACCTAAAAACAAAAAATCAATATAAAAAACTAAACAACCATGCATTAGTATCTCTCATTCATGCTCTTCCATGAGCCTTTGCCAATTATACATGTAGTTTTTCCCTTCAATTCCACTTTCTACAACATAACCTGCATTTTGTCCTTCCACTTTCATTTTAACCCTTGGTCTAACCACTGTCAGAAGAATGAAAAAATCAAGGACATAACCAATGATTCCCTTCACTCTCAGCCTCTTATCCTTCCAATTCACATCTATACTCAAATTCACTATGCTTGGATCCCCTATCTCAACAATATACAACTACCTCATTACTAAACTCATCAAACAAGGACAACTCACTGTCCCAATCTTAGACTTTCCTCTCTTCTCCATCTCATTTGGAGACCACACACACTGTATTCTCTTAGCCATTCCCTGGCCCAACACTGTCAACTTCTCAGTCTTAGTCTCTGTCCTTTTTGAAAACCTCTACAAAACCCTTACCATCTTTCCTTCACCTCTCATGGTGACTACACACTCCAAGCTTTGTTTAACTTCTATACACTTTTTCTTAGACTGTCCGAACTCTTCCACTATTTCCTACCATGCTTCATGGCTTACTATATTTTCCTTGGCTTTCACAGCCTATCCATCATCTACTCTCAGGTCTTGTATCAGAACCTTAGCTTCTACCATCACTGCCTTCATGGCCTGTATTGTATTCTCAGACTCATCACCTTCTTGACTGTCTACCTCAGACCTCTGAGATTCCATTCCAAGGACCTTGGTCCTATCAATTTCAAGAACATAATCCATTTTTCCTTCATCCCCTTTGATTACTATTCTCTCACATTGATTTACTTCGACCAACTTGCTCTTCTTCACTTGCATCAGACTTGTCTCAATTGCCTCTGTACCTTTTGCCTCATAACTCATTGTATTTGCAATCTCTACTTTCCTATCACTTGCATCTACCCTTAAGGGACACATCACTACCCCAATGATGATCTTCTCATCATCTTCAAACCTTTCATGACTTTTTTCACCCCTCTCATCATTTTCCTTTTTATACACTTCCTCCTTCATTTTCTCATTTTTCAAGACCTCTTTGTCCTTAGGTCTACCATCCTCACCTTCAACCTTTTGCTGCATCTTGTGCTTTTTCCCAAATAGTGGACAACACTCTTCTTCCCTTGTGGCTCCATTATGCCAAAGTTTCTTTTGTTCAAATAACTCACCTTCATTCTTCATGATCTCATCTTCTCTTCTTAGGAACTCTGTCCTAGCTTTATGTACCACTGTATTCTTCATGGGCATCTGCCCTAGAACTCCATTAGCCTTTAATAAACAAACTTCTACCTATCTCTTACCTTTGACACAACCTTCAAGCTTACCTTGCCCTCTCAAGGTTATTTCACTCTTTCTTCTTTCATTCTCATCATCCTTTACACACTTTAACTTTGAATCTTCCTCTAATCTTACTATCTTAGTATTCTTTTCACATATGGTGGTTGCAACTCTATCTGTGTCTTTATCACATTCTCCATCTTCATCTCGTGCCTTCAATTTCTTTTCACCTCTGACCTTCACCTTCTTTGTTTTCTTTGTGTCTTCAAGCTGCTCTGTTTTCCTCAATGCTTCTTCCTAGTGTTTTGATCTCTCTATGGTATCTATGTTATGCCTCTCTGTTTCTTCCTTGTCCCTTTGTTCCTTTTGTTCTAGAAACTCCCTTTTTCCACACATGCCTATCCTTTTTTGTGCCCAATCATCCTGCAAACAATTTAAGGTATACTTTTTCCCATCTTTTTCAATTTCATACACATTAATTCTTCCATCATGTATAGCAAACCTATCAAATTTCCAAGTTGTATCTAGTATCATATGATAATCTCTTATAGGCATAATATCACATAGTACAACATCTTTGTAAGGACCAGTCTGAAAATCTACAAATACTTGCTCTCTAACCACAACATGCTGACTATCATTTACCCAATATTCCTTGCAAGGTGATTCATGGATTATTCCTGTCAAATGTAGTTTTTCAACCATTTCTTCTAAAACTATATTATCTAATGAACCTGAATCAATCATTACTTTACATACCTTGCTTCTACATTTGCATCTACTCTAGAAAATGGAATTCCTCATCTGTTCCTCTTTCTCACCCAACCTTCTAATGGCCATAATGTCTTGTCACCTTCCAATGCTTCTCCTTCAATCTTCAAGAGATCTACTTCCTCGCTTTGATACCACTTTGATGCAGAGTTAGAGGACTCAAAACCACTCAAAATGTCAACCTTCCTTTAAAATGAATCTAACAAGATTAAAATAAATTGAAAAACCATTCAAAATACAATCAAGTGGATATCAATTAGTCTCCAAAGCAAATTCAAAGGATCTCATCAGATTTCACCTTTCAAGCAAGTTTTCCCTAGCAATAGTGGCTACCTAGTTTTAGGGAATTTTCACCATTTTTTCCCAAAACACTTGACAAAATCAGAGATTATTAAGATACCCTTTTTCAAGTTATATAACATACATGAAAGCCAATATCAACTTTTTGGACCAGATCAGAGATCCAATACACCTACCATGAAAAAGGCTAGTGGGTTAGCCCACTTTTACAAAGAGAGTACCCTATAAACTCCACCAAACCCTATGAAACCTTGGGGAAGAAATTTAAATGCCCAAAAATCACTAAATCCACCATTATTTTCGAAAGATAACTCTTCTAATATAGCAAACTATAAAACCCTTGGTTTTAGGCCCTCAAAAGGAGGGTTTATTGCAAATCATACCTCTAGGCCTCCACAGAATTTTCCACCTATTCAAACACTCTTAATTACACCTTCATAAGCTTAAAAATTTATTACATAGGTCATTCCCTCCACAAAACTCATAAACCACCCTTTAGTTACTTACTTTCATAAGGAAAATCACTCAAACTCAACCTAGGGCAACACCCAAAACCCACATACACACTCCTTCAGTCCTCCATAGAATTTGAAAACCTATAATACATCAAATGGGGTCATTCCACTGAGTCATAATGGCTACAGTAAGTGGAATGCCCTAAAAACTCATTTTTATATTCTTAAACCACCAATTTGCACCAAAACAAAGCAATTTTAAAAAATAGAGATAACTCACACCAAAATTAATGATTTTCAATCAAACCTGAAGAATTTTAAAGTAGAATCAATTCCCTAACATGCCATTTCAACCTTCAACCAAAATCTAAAGTTGTATGAACTATCCCAGCCAACAAAGTTTGGGAAATGTAATGAGAAACGTGTAATTTCAAGGCAAAACTAAATTTCTTCTTTCAAAATCTTCAAATATGTGTTTAGAATGATTGAATAACTAAATATATCCTCAATAACCTCCTCCAATTCCTATAACTACCTAACCACCTTTCTTTAAAAGGCTTTTAACCCTTTACATTGCTAATTATGCATCCTTTACTAATGACAACTTTATATTTGCAACTTAGACTTCCAAAGACTCAAACTACATTAATTGGTTCATATGAACCTTATTACATCATGAATGCTCTCATGGACCTCATTTAACACAAAATGACTCTTTCTACCACTAACTCCTAGAACAACCCTCATATAGTGCATTTTGCAATTACATGATTTGGGTGCTCTTGCACCAGTAAGCATGCTAATCAGAAATATATAGTTTAATAAGTACTCAAAATTTTGTTCATTAGATCTCGTACATTATAATTCATGACGTGGATTGCTATTGTAACTTTTTTGTGATTGAATAATTTGTTGTTTTATTTTCAGATGTTGGAGGTAGAAACACCTCCAAATGTTATGAGGGCAATGGATATCGGTGTTTCATCCACTATACAATCCTTGATGGCTCTGATAGAGGAGATATGAGGAAAATTACTAAATTTCAATTTACATTCGTTGTTATAGATGTTAATTCTAGTGAAAATCAAACCATTATTGATGCGTAGTTTAATTTCTATTTGATGGTTTATATAGGCTTGAGCACACCTCAACATCAATGTGCAAATATTTCCATCATGGAGAGTGATCATGAGATGGTTGTAAGTGATTATTTTGTTAAATATATCATTTTTTATAATGTAATTTCTATATATTAATGTCTTTACTTATTGTAA